>MU011897.1:18583-36512 GCA_011074415.1 Stictonetta naevosa
TGGGAGCTGCAGTCCCTGACCCCAAGGCACGCTGGGAGCTGCAGTCCTTCGCCCCACAGCTGGAGGCCGTGGCCCAGGCCCTGGCCCCCTCCTGAGCCCCCAGGGACGGGCAGCGCCGTGTCAGGACGCACACCAAGAAATCACCAAGTCTGTGCGCCACGGGGCTGCGGCAGGGAGAAACGGGGAAGAGACGAACCCCAGGGCTGGGGCAGAGTGAAGAGCAAAGCACGTGTGGGCCGACAGGGCTGTGGACCCCAAGGTGACACGCGATTGCCAGCACCCCTTGCTCCTGAGGCCCCAGGTGTCAGCTCACACTTCCCTGCATCACTGCTCAGGGGCCAAACCTCCACCTCGGCCACGCTCTGGGTCTGGTTGTGCACTAGAATTAGATTAAAATGGAAGACGAAGGTGATGAAGATGGAAGATGAAGACGATGAAGATGATGAAGGAAGACAGAAGATGATGAAGGAAGAATATGAAGATAAAGATGGAAGACAAAGATGATGATGAAGATGACAAAGGAAGAAGTAGTGTAAGAAGAAACAGTGTACGAGGAAGATGAAGAAGTACGCACAGCCAGGCATGGGGCATCAACCACCTCTCCTGGAAGCCTGTTCCAGCGTCCAACCCCCGTCACAGTGAATAAATTTGTCCTCGTGTCCCGTCCGAACCTCCCCTGGTGTAGCTTCGTGCCATTCCCATGTCCTACCGTTGGTTCCTGTGAAGGGCCAGCAGAAACAGGGACCTCCACGCTTTCTTCTTCACCACACTGCGCTCCCTATCGCACACGGACAACTCTCGCAGCTGGCTGGACTCCTGGAAGGGAGGCGGACAGGAGGACAACGTCTGCTGCAAGGGTGGTGCAAAGGGAGATGCTCCAGAGCTGGACTCCGCACGAGGAAGCGACGAGGCTGGCCTCCTGCCTCTTCGTACAAGCCATTGCAAGGAGGGCCTTCATCCTGAAGGCTGCGTCGCCATCCCGCCGGGCCTCCACGACCACATTCTTCTCACCTGTAGTGGTGGAGGACCACCACGGCCAGAACATGGGGAGCTCCGGGGGGCTCTGGTTACTCTGGCGGCTGTGCGCAGCCAATGTTGGCTCTTGCACCCCCCCTTTCAAACCTCCCTCTTCCCACTAGGAAGAACGACAGTGGAAATGCTAATTACAAATTTATTCAGACAAGAATTAGAGCAGATTGCACCGCACACACATCTTCATTACTGGCTCCAAATGCATCCAATGGATCCCAGAAGGGAAAAGGAAGCAGGGAGAAAAGAGGGGTGTTGGTGTTGAGTAAACGACCTCCAAATGAAAACCAACCACCAAATGGGTCAAAAAACGTTAACAAAAGAAAACCAACCATCAAATGGGTCCAAAAACACTACCAAAACAAAAATGATCACTGACCAGGTCCAAAAACATTAACAAAAAGAAAACCAATGACTAAACAGGTCCAAAAACATTACCAAAGGAAAAGTGACCACTAAAATGAGTCCAAAAATGTCAACAAGAAGAAAACCAATCAATAAATGGCTCCAAAAACATTAACAAAAAGAAAACCAATCACCAAACGGGTCCAAAATCATTACCAAAACCAAACCAACCGCCCCCAGGAACGGGCTCAGAAGGTGACTGATGAAATAAAGGAAGATCAGCAGACAAAGCATTACAGACTGACCGTGACCTGCATTCCCCATGCCCATTTTCCCTTCTTTGGGGCAGAAAAGCTGCAGTGTGCAGAGCTTCCAGGTCCCCAGGAGGGGGAGGGCTGCCAGGTGGCACCTCCTCCCTCCCTGATGGTGAATTTAAAATACAAAGCCTAATTTACTGGGTCCAAACTGTATTTGAGAGTCCAAAACCTCCACTTGGAGACCAAACCTCCCTTTTTAGTGTCCAAACCCTCCTTTAAGTGTTCAAACACCCATTTTGCGGGGCTGAAGCCTAATTCTTAGAACCCAAAGTCTCATTTTTCAGGTCTAAACATCAATTCTGAAAGACCAAAGTTTGAGAGTCTAAAGCCACCAGTTTTGGTCCACACCTGTTTTTTTTAGGGTCCAAAGCTTCTCCTGCTGGTCCACAGCATACTTACAGGGGCCAAATGCTCTTCTCCAGAGCCCCAATCTCAGTTTGGGCGAGTTGTCCCAGCAGGGTCCTCTCCCAGCTTCTCGCCCCAAGGCCTCAATGCGGTGCAAGCCCCGTTGTGCCATGGCCAAACCAAGAGGAGAAGCATTTCTCTTGTTTCGGAGATGCTACGATTCTGTGACTTCTGCTATTTCTACAATTCTGGGATTCTATGATTTCTACGATTTCCACAGTTCTGGGATTCTATGATTTCTATAATTCTACAGTTCTATTTCTAAGATTATTTTCTGATTTCTACAATCCTACAACTTCTACAATCCTAATATTCTTTTATGATTTCTAAAATTCTACAATTTCTACAATTCTATTTCTAAAATTTCTATCGGTTCTACAACTCTATTACTCTAGTTCTATGATTTCTACAATTCTATGATGCTATTTCTATGATTTCTGTACTTTGATTCTACGATTTCTATGATTTGATTCTCCAGTTCTGTGATTTCTATGATTGTTTTCTGGTTTCTATGTTACAATGATTCAAACTTGTACGATCCCTACGGTACCCCGATCCCTTCGGTTCCATTTCTGATTTCTGTAACTCTACTGCCAGGCATCACTGACCAAGGTACGGGCACCCCCGGTACCGCAGAAGCGTGGCTGACCCACAATTGGTGCTTTCCGTGGGGGGGACCCAGCTCTGCGGTCATCTCTGGGGGTCTCCGTTTGGGGCCAGAGATGTGACGGCTCTTTTCATCTGCCACCAAAACGTGGGGCTGGGGGTGCTGGAAGGGTGGCAGCCACCAGACGCAGAGCGTGACCTGATTTTCTTGGCCTTCCAGAGCGATCTTCTGTCTGGGATGCAGTGTCAGCCTACATCCAAGAGCACCTCTTGCTGCACCAGGTGGGTTGGCACCCACATCCCCCTTGTTGCCCTCCTCAAAACCAGGAAACTCACCCCAAAAATCCCCACTGAGGGACCAATAGGTATCGCACAAGTGCGGTGTTGCTTCTGGTAGGTGGTGTGGTATCTCAGGGCTGATCCCGGTCGCTGGAAGCCCCTGGATCCCCTCAGCCTGGCTCCCAACAGCGGGAAGGGCACAGCACGACCCGAAGCACCGTCCCCAGACGGGACCACCTCCAGCTGATCCTTAACCTTCGGTGCTTCTTTTTCTTCTACTTGCAGGGCGTCAGAATTCCCACTCTTGGCTGCTTTGACGTTGTTTTCAAACGGGTCGAGGATAGGAACAAGTCCCTGATGGTGCAGTGGCCCACGTTCCGCCTGGCCAGGAACCTCACTGTCACCCACGACCTCAGAAATGACAAGGATTACCTGCCAGGTAAGAGGGTGCATGAATCCCTTGCTGCATGGATGATTCCCTTCCCGGATCTCAGCTGCTTCTCAGAAGCAAAGCGTCCCCTGCACGGAGCAGGTCCCAGAACAAAGCCTTTCTGGGTGACGTCTGCAATGAGCAGCACCTGGGGAGCACGCGGGGAAGGGGCCGCTGGTGACCGACACCACCCCTCTGGTTTGGTTTTCCAGGCTACAAAGAGTTGGAGCCCCTCAAAGCGGCTGAGGTGGCTGCTCCCACCTCTGTGTCCTGGAAGAAGGCGGAGGGCTGCATCCGAGGCACCAAGGCCCTCATCTCTCACTGGCTGGGGAAGGGGGAGAACATCGCCCTTGTCCTGAGGGATGTAGGGGTGCTCCTGATGGAAGGCACGAAGGTGCAAATGAAATTCTACTATGAATTCCTGGAAATGTTGTCTGGGAAGGGGAACCTTCAGAAGGTGAGGGTTTGGTTTCCCCACGGCCTGGGCAGCCTCACAAGGGGGCAGTAACGATGCTTGCCCTTGGCCCACCAAGACCTCTTGGGTTGGATCTCTTGGCCAACCTCTTGGGGTGGGCAAGAGCTGCGGTTCTGCTGGCTCCCGCTGCCCTGGGCTCCTCCAGGACCGAGGGGAGGCCAGGCAGAGGACATTTGCCATCTCCATGCTCCTTCCACTGCAGATCCCCCCAGCTGATGAACATGGTGATGTCCCGGGTGAAACCCGTGGCCTCCCTGACCTTCTCTGGCCGTGTCATCGTCTTTCCCAAGTGAGTATGTTTGTAGCTGTGGCTGCTGCTCCTGTTCGGTAGCGTTTGCTCCTTGCACCCATGGGTGCCCAGCCAGTGAGGTGGATCTGACCGGACAGACGGAGGAATTCAGGCAACGTCTGCTTCCCATCGAGGCCTGGGCTTCTTTGCTGCGTTACCCCACTTCCCAGGACAGTCCTTGGGGACGGGGTTTTTATGGCAACGTGAAAACGTGTCCGTGAGTGGGTGATCATGGGGACTGGTGGTGTCCTGGGTCACGCCAATCTCTTCTTTTGCCAGCTTTAAAATGGGCAAAGCGCCCCAACTGTCACCCAGGGAGCATCTCAAGGCCCACGTGGACGACAGGCAGGAGAAAGAACGGGCTGTGTCATCGTCTCCCAGCCAAGGTAAGAGGCACAAAGTGGCTGCTGGCTCTTCTTGTGCCACAGCTTCACACCAGCTCAGCACAGCCTCTTGTCTCCGGGCCTCCAAAATGGAGCCCCCGGGTGTGATGTGCTCAAGGTGCCCGGCCCTGGGTGCTGCATCTAATTCCAAGGCCAGCCCGCCCAAGGAGCCCAGCTACCCCTCTGTTTTTGGGCCACTGACACACAAGGGGGCCAGGTCTATGCAGCTTCAACCGCCCAAGTTCGTACCCAGACCCCCTATGCCATGGCCCTGGCCACGGTGACCCGAGCTGGGGAGAAAAAGAGAGCACCATTTCTTTACCATGACGTGGATGGATGCTGGAAGAGGCTTCCGGGAGAGGTGGTTGATGCCCCAGTCCTGGCAGCTTTCAAGAGACATTTGGACAACGTCCTCAGTAACACGCTTCAACTTTGGGTTAGCCCTGAAGAGTGGGACTTGAGATCTCCGTAGGTCCCTTCCAGCTGAACCCGTCTATTTCCATCCTGCTGGATTACGTTTTCACAAAGGAACCTGCAAATTGAAATGATTTTTAAAAATGTTTCTTCTTGTGAAGTAAAATTCTGTACAGAAATTGCACCACTTAAGACTGATTTTGGTTTTGAGGGTGATTCTATTAATCAAGAATTTCAACTTTTGATGGTTAGCATTGTTTGGATAAATGCTCATTGGTGGCTTTTGATGGCAAATTGCATGTTTTGATGGTCAGCTTAGTCCAAGTACTGAATGCTTCTGCCCCGGAGCCCCGCATCTGAAACACCCAGCAAAAAATCAAGTAACATTAGCTGCTAACGCTTTAACCTTGCTTACCTTTACATCTTCCCTGAAGATTTCTCTCTGTATTTTTTTTTCCTGGACCTTCTCATATTTCTTTTTGCTCTTTGTGTTTCTTGACTGTGTTTTCGCAGCCCTCTTCACCCTTTCTGTGTGGTTTTTACTCATAAACCATGAGGGAACTGGCAGAGTTGAGGGCACGCATCTTTTCCTCGCCTATTTCCAGGCTACTGCCAACCCACGGCACCAGTCTGCTCGGTGGTCACTCACGCCACACGTGCCAGCGGCTTTATTAGCGATTCCCCTGAGGCCTAGTGTCATCATTTTGCCTCGACTCCCCCAAAATCCTCATCCCAGTGGTGGAGGGCTCTCTCAAACACCTCTTGTTGCAAGGGAGGAGGAGCAGCGGCTGTTGGAGGAGCTCTATTTCTCCCACCTCAGTTCTCCTAGAAAAGCTCTTCCTCTGTGCTGGCTTCTCCCCTTCTGCCGTGGTAGTGCCCACTCCTCACAGAATCACAGAATTTATAGGTTGGAAGAGACCTCAAGATCATCGAGTCCAACCTCTAACCTAACCCTAACAGTCCCCACTAAACCATATCCCTAAGCTCTACATCTAGACGTCTTTTAAAGACTTCCAGGGATGGTGACTCCACCACCTCCCTGGGCAGCCTGTTCCAGTGCCTGACAACCCTTTCAGTAAAGAAGTTCTTCCTAACATCTAACCTAAAAATCCCCTGGCTCAACTTAAGCCCATTCCCCCTTGTCCTGTCACCAGGCACGTGGGAGAACAGACCAACCCCCACCTCGCTACAGCCTCCTTTGAGGTATCTGTAGAGAGCGATAAGGTCGCCCCTGAGCCTCCTTTTCTCCAGGCTGAACAATCCCAGCTCCCTCAGCCGCTCCTCGTAAGACTTGTTCTCCAGGCCCCTCACCAGCTTCGTCGCCCTTCTCTGGACTCGCTCAAGCACCTCCATGTCCTTCTTGTAGCGAGGGGCCCAAAACTGAACACAATACTCGAGGTGAGACCTCACCAGAGCCGAGTACAGGGGGACAATCACTTCCCTAGCCCTGCTGGTCACACTGTTTCTGATACAAGCCAGGATGCCGTTGGCCTTCTTGGCCACCTGGGCACACTGCTGGCTCATATTCAGCCGTCTGTCCACCATCACTCCCAGGTCCTTCTCCGCCTGGCAGCTCTCCAACCTCGTCCTGGTGGTTCTCTGCTCTGAGAGATGGAGCAAGGATGTTCTCCTGAGCTGCTGCCATTGCCAGGGCCGTTTCCCTCACGGTGGCAAGTACTCTTTGTTCTTCAGCGTCTCCTACTCCTCAGAGTCCAAACACGCTCCCTTCCTGCTGTAGTGCTGAGGGGAGATTTTGGAGAGCCATGAGGTTTATGATGTCTCCCCTGCATCTTTTCTTCACATCCTCAATCTCTCAGTCCCTGGATGCCTCCAGTAAATGGACTTTTCAGCACTACGCACAGCTTCATCACTGGAAAGCTCTCTGTATCTTGGGATTCAGCACCTTCACAAGGCCAAACCATCATGCCTGGAGAAACAACGCTCAGAGCGGAGTTTCTGCAACCTCCTCCTGGCGTCAGTCCCCTTCTGGCACTTTCTAGGAGCACTTCACAGGATGAGCAGAGGACTCTACCTGCACTACATGCTGGAAATGAGATCCCTGTCTTCCTGCCCTGGCTGCTCCTGTCAGAGCAGAAACTCATCTTCACACCCCCTCAGACCTCCGTAACTCCTCTTCTCACTGCTAGCCAGTTTGGGAGAGCAGACCGGGAGCAACTGATTCAGACACCAAGCGATGGGAGAGAATAAATGACCTGTAAATCGCAGAGAGGACAGAATTAATTAATTCGATAAGCAGTCACTTTATCCCAGGACAGAAAGCAAAACGCTGCAGAGACTAAGGTCAGCAGCAGGAGAGGGGGTCCACCATTTATTCCTTGTTACCTGACACAGAAGAGGAAATAGGCTCCTTCCTGTAGGAAATAGGTGTTTAGAGCTGGGTTTCCTGAAACATCGCTGAAGGACCAGAGCCCAGTCTCTTGCTCTCCAAGTGCTGCTGCATCAACACCATGAAGGAGATGGGCATCTCGTTTTGGGGTGCGTGCACGTGTCTACCTTCTGGGGACGACTTCCAGGCTGAAAAACATTTAAAAAGTCAACCTAAAATTTCCCCTGGAGGGCAGAGAGGGTGCAAAATGGTTCAGAATAAAGTTTGTCAGCACTGGGGCCATTGCTCCAATGCTGAAACGGTCCTGAAACCTGCAAAAGTTACACCACTGATGTGTTTTTTACTCCAAACTCACCAAAATCATCTTACACAGGGGTAAGCTTAAATCAACCTCTCCACTGAGCTCGTAGAAAGCAGTTTGTAAGAAAAATGGGAAGTGCCTTTCCCTCGCAGTGTCTCATGGGTTAACAATTTCTCTGTCATTTAGCAAAAGTCCCAAGCCGGAACCCAATCAGATGCCGCAGCACCAAGAGCTTTATCCTGAGGAAGCGCTGGATGCCAGCAGGTTTCACTGGAGGTGGCAGGATTTCATTGCTTAGCGATCACAGAGACAGTTCTCCCTTTCTGTATCATATTCTCCAGTATTTAAAGGACAATTTCTCTTTAATTTTATTATTAAGATCTTCTAACGTGATCAGTTGGGTAATATTAGAGTGAATTCTTTTTTTGCCAACGAACCACCTCGAGGCAATGCTTGCTAGCACCACCAGGAGCACAACCACCTCCTGATCGCACTCACCCTACACGACAGTATTCCAAGACCTCTCCTCACTATGCTTATTTCCCATTTACGTCCCGTTAAGCATGGGAATGGAGGCATACTCCGAGGCAAAAGGAGCACCCGCAGCTCCTGGGGCTTTCCACGAGGCACTTGACTTTACCAGTCAGCAATACCCTGCCTGATGTAGACTCATCAGTGAGCAGGGCACAAGGCTTCTCGTTTTCTGCGAATTTCTTGTATATTGGGGCCTCTTCAGCACGTCACCTCCTTCTCTGGTGAGGATATTCCCAAATCTTTGCCTTTTGGTCAGTCCACAATCACTTCCAAGATTCCTAGAAGGACTGGGGTTTCTTATTTGAGCCTGCTGTGCTGTCAGCACAACCCATTTACTCCTCACAACACCTCTGCATGCGCAGAGGGGACCTTTCCAGCTCAGCACCAGCAGCCGGGGTGCCAGGAAGAGCTGTGCTGCAGCGCCAACCAGTCCCGAAGCAGCTCGGACCCCTTCATACGCTGCCAATCTTTTTTTTTTTTTTTGGTTGGTTTCAGATCCTCTTCATCCCAGACTCCAAAATCCTTGGGGTTGACCTCAAATCTCCCCCGGTGCTTTCTGCCAGAGGCTCCAGGTGGGGCCATTCTCCCTGCCTCTGGTGTAAAGCACTCTTTTTTTTTTTCAACCTTTTGTCCTACCTCAACTAGCCCAAGGGCTACTGCGTGAACAATCTCCTGCTTAATTAGCTCAAAGGCTTCTCGTTGCTCGGGTTCCTTGTTGGAATTGTTCTTTTGGATCACTTGGTAGAGAGGGCTACGAATCATACCACAATTTAGGTTAGAGGTGAGGAAGAAATTCTTCACTCAGAGGGTGGTGAAGCACTGGGACAGGTTGCCAAGAGAGGTTGTGGATGCCCCATCCCTGCAGGTGTTCAGGGCCAAGCTGGATGAGGCCCTGGGCAACCTGATCTTGTCGGTGGCATCCCTGCCCATGGCAGGGGTTGGAAACCTTTGAGGTCCCTTCCAACCCAAGCCATTCTATGATTCTGTGATTGACTCAGTACAGAGAAACGTGAGCCCTGTCCTGTCTGGGTGTCCTGGCTGATAACGGGACAGAAAAGCGATTCTTGTGCCCAGCTCTTTTGTTTTTCTCTGAGAGGAGAAACCACACTGCTGGGAAGAAGCGCTCCTCCCCAGCCGAGGGAGGCTGTTGCACGGGGGATTACCTGTTTGTTGTCGGCTTGTTTCCCTGCAGGCTCCTTCTGGAGCCCCAGGGACATCTCGAGGGGCAGAGAAAGCAATCCCGAGCCAGGGGGAAGCCACAGCACTGCAGAGATGAGCGGCTCCTCCTCACGGCGGGGCTGGGGGCTCTGCCTGCAGGGAACACAGGGAGAGGAGATAAAAGAGAGATAAAAGAGGGGTTAAGGGAAGAGGAGAGGAGACGTCACGTCTTTCGACGGGGTAGGTCTGCGGCAGCAGAGCAGGGCACGAGTATCCCGCAGCGCAGACGGGAAAAGTTTTGTGTTTCTTTGTGGTGGAGAAGGGCACGGTCCAGAGCAGCATCAGAGGGGTCGACTGAAAAGCAAGGAGCTTTTTTAGGGTCTCTGCTTTCCCTTCCCTGCCCTGCAGGGTCGGTTTAAGACAGGAGCCTCCTCGGGCATCGCACTGAGAGCATGACGCAGCTCCTAGGTTCTGCTTCAGCCCACGGCCAGCACCAGCATTGCTGCTGTGCTTCCCTCGGGGTCAATTCAAGCAGAGGAGGAGCTGGTTGGAGGCTGGAGCCTCCATCACCAGCAGGAGGCCATTGGCATTTCTCCTTCTTGGGGCCCTGCTGCCCTTCTTTCCCCCAGACCCACTGGGGTTGGGGATTCAGCTGCGTGGAGGAAAGGCACCCGAGCACTCTCCCGACCCAGGGGCTTTGTGCTGAGAGCTGAGATCTCCTTTGGGTACGACGATGCCAGGCGAGGAGGCTGGAGCTGGGTGCTTTGAGCCCAGGTTCCTCCACTCTTGGCACCACTCAGGTTCTTTTTTGGGAGGACACGGGAGCGCAATCCTCCTCCGGCTCCAACCCATGCAGCATGGGGTGGCCAGGCAGCTCTCCTCCCGCCTTTCCTCTCAGGAACCGCAGAATTTCATGTGGAGTGCACAGTGCCAGGATTTCTGCCCGAAAATCCTCCCCAGCTGAGGTGGGGGGCAACCAGAAGAGAACACAACATAAAACAACAACAACAAAAAAACCCGCAGGGCTTCTCTGCAGTCAGCTGGAGTGGGAGCAACCACGCTGGGAAGCAATTTGGTGCCAGGATCTAACCCAAGAGCACCCCGTGTTCCTATTTACCCATGGCTATAGGGCAGCGCCAGCTCCTCCACCGCTGTGTCCCCTGGTCTAAGTGGGATTCCTGAAAGGAACCATCCAGAAATCATCAAAGGGACCTGCTGAAGGTCTTCTGAAACAGGGAGAGGTGGCCCGGGCTAGATTTTCTAGTGGGTTTTGCTCCCAGAGGTGTTTTCTAACTTTCTGCTGTTGTTCTGTCTTTGGGCAGGTCACCGTGCCCAGAAGCAGATGTCCAACGGCAGCTCCATCACCGAGTTCCTCCTGCTGGCGTTTGCAGACACGCGGGAGCTGCAGCTCCTGCACTTCGGGCTCTTCCTGGGCATCTACCTGGCTGCCCTCCTGGGCAACGGCCTCATCATCACAGCCGTAGCCTGCGACCACCGCCTCCACACCCCCATGTACTTCTTCCTCCTCAACCTCGCCCTCATCGACCTTGGCTCCATCTCCACCACCCTCCCCAAATCCATGGCCAACTCCCTGCGGGACACCAGGGCCATCTCCTACTGGGGGTGCGCAGCCCAGCTCTTCCTCTTTTCCTTTCTGATATCAGCAGAGCTTTATCTCCTCACCGGCATGGCCTACGACCGCTACGTGGCCATCTGCCAGCCCCTGCGCTACGGGACCCTCCTGGGCAGCAGAGCCTGTGCCACCATGGCAGCAGCTGCCTGGGGCGGTGGGGTTCTCCACGCTCTGCTGCATGCCACCAACACGTTTTCACTCCCTCTCTGCCAAGGCAACGTCCTGGACCAGTTCTTCTGCCAGATCCCCCAGATCCTCAAGCTCTCCTGCTCCAACTCCTACCTCAGGGAGGTCGGGCTTCTCGTGGTCGGGGTCTCTTTTGCCTTCGGGTGTTTTATTTTCATCGTCGTGTCCTACGTGCAGATCTTCAGGGCTGTGCTGAGGATCCCCTCTGAGCAGGGCCGGCACAAAGCTTTTTCCACGTGCCTCCCTCACCTGGCCGTGGTCTCCCTGTTCATCAGCACGGCCATGTTCGCCTACCTGAAGCCCCCCTCCATCTCCTCACCACCCCTGGACCTGGTGGTGGCCGTCCTCTACTCGGTGCTGCCTCCGGCGCTCAATCCCCTCATCTACAGCCTGAGGAACCAGGAGCTCAAGGACGCCATCAGGAAAATGAGCTCCTGGATACTCCTCAGCAGTGCCAACTTCCCAACTCGCTCTGCAAATTAGTCGGGGGCATCACATCCCTGGTGTCTGCTTTGCTGTTCCTCTGTCGGTGGCACCACCAGCATTTTCGTTGTCATTGATGTCATGTTTATTGTCACCGATGTATTTACTGTCACCGTCATCATGTGACGGCGATTTGTGGTGCTCGTGCTCCTCCACAACTGCTGAACTCACTTCTAGTGGCGTCCTACTCACTTCAGCTCACTTCTAGTGACGAACGGGGCTGCTCTCTCCTGAAACCCCTGTAAGTAGACACCTCCACTGGGTCAGAGCGGGCTCTCAGAGCTTTCTGGAACAAAACAATCTCCCCATTTTACCTGCAGTGCCTGAAGACTCACCAGTTCTTTGAAAGCTGATAGCAAACAAAGGCACGAGCAGCTTTTCCAGGAGCAAAGCGCTCTACTACAGCACCTGGTGACCTGCTGGAGACACAGGGATGGATTTGGGACTGACCACCAGGCTCTAACGCCCCTGGAGATGGAGAATGCTCCCTGCATTACGTACCCAGGCTGGCCCACGTGGATAAAATCCTTAGAGTGGGGCCACAGACCCTCGCAGCACCCGCAGGAGCCCTGGGACGCAGGCTCTCAGCCTTCCCTCGCAGGCAGGATTCTCGTGCGCCTCCACAGAACCCAGAAATGTTGGAAGGGAGCTCTGGAAACCATCCGGACCGCCGCCACCACGCAGGGTCGCCCAGAGCACGCTGCGCAGGATTGCACCCAGCTGGGTTTACGAGGACCACAGTCTCTCTGGGCAGCCCGTGCCAGCGCCCTGTCACCCTCACGGGACAGAAATGTTTCCTCATATCCAGCCAGAGCTCCTGCTAAAGGACTTCTCCGTCCCTTCAGCGAGGTGGTGGATGAAGGAGCTAAACGAAGGGGGGACACCACCACCAAACCAGCCCTCGATCCGCCCCACTGCCCGCTCCCCCATCCCCAAGCTTCATCACAATGGTTTTACGGGAGGCAGCAGGCTTTCGGGCTGGTTAGCCATGACTTCCCCTCAGTGGAGCCACACTGAGCACTCCTGATCGCCTCTGTGCGCTGTGAGAGGACACCCAAGACAAGCTGTCCCCAAAACCTTCCCAGGAATGGAGGCGAGGCGCTGGGGTCCTGCTTCTTGCCCCTTTTTTGGAGGCTGGGGTGATGCTGGCTTTATTCCAGTCCTCTCCTTTTCTCCACAATGATGGAGAGTGGCCAACAAAACTCCTCCTGGTTTCCTACCGCCCCCAAACCTCCTCAGGATGCCCACGGTGCCATCATCCAGGAAGGGCTGAACATAGAAGCCAATTTTCCTGCTCGTGTTTCGGGCCGCGCCCCCAGAGGTCACCACCCACGTCCCTGGCTTCACCTCCTGCTTTCTTCACCCTCCTTCCTCACTCCCAAATCCCTCCGATCTCCTGCAGATGCCCCACCTCTCAAGGTGGTTTGATAAGAGGACTGGAGCACCTGTTAAACGAGGACAGGCTGAGGGAAATGGGTCTGTTTAGCCTGGAAAAAAGAAGACTGAGGGAGAAGAGATTGAGAAGGTCTCATCAACGTGTAAAAATATCTGAGGGAAGGTGTCTAGAGAATGGAGCAGGTCTCTTTTCAGTTGTGCCCAGTGACAGGATGGGAGGCAATGGGCAAAAAATGAAGCCCAGGAGGTTCTGGCTCAATGTGAGGGGGCACTTCTGTACTGGGAGGGTGACAGAGCACTGGGACAGGCTGCCCACAGGGGCTGTGGAGTCTCCTTCTCTGGCAATCTTCAAAACCCGCCCGGGTGCCATCCCGTGAAATGTGCTCTAGGCGATCCTGCTTTGCAGGGGGGTTGGACTGGGTGATCTTCAGAGCTCCCTTCCAACCTCAGGTAATTCTGTGACACGCAGAGGAAGAAAGAGCCCTGAAAGGGCAGCACCGCAGTGAAACTGGTCAGCTGTGGTGCAAGGGGCCTCGAGCGGAGGCTGGGATCTCACCCCCAAGGCACAGGATCGCTCTGTAAAACCCAGCAAAGCTTCAGCCAGCACCAGAGCCCCATGCGCTTCTCCTACCTGTGGTCACAGCTGGCAATTACCTGCACTAACGAGACCACAGGGAATCGGTCCCAGTGCTGGGCCTCATTAAGCCTTCAGTAACATTCAGAGCCGCTTCTGACTTCTCTGTGCAGCCTCCTTTCGGCACCAAATACACCACGGGGATCATTACAGAGCAGAACGCTCGTGTCTGCCTTGTCCCTCCACATAATTTTCTTTAAATCCAGGTAATTAATCCCAGTAAAGCAAAACTACCACGAAGGGAGAGAATTAACTCGGTACGTGGCACCAGTCCAGGCTTTTCCTGTGGGCGATTTGCTCAGTTTGTTGTGGTTTCACTCCAAAGCTCTGGAGAAGAAGAGATTCCCAAAACTCATCAGATTTCCAGTTCCAGAGATCCTCAAGCAGTATTGAATCCCCATTTTAAACTCCATCAGCAGCCAACACACAGCGAGTCACTGCCTAATGGCAGCCGAACCAAACCACCCATTAGCGCGTACATATGGAACGTGGAGATGCTCGTAAAGAACAAGATTCTAATTAAAGATGTGTTAATTTGAACAAAAAGAAGAGAAACGGACCAGATGCTGCACATTCCTCGTGGGTAGTTATGTTCTTGTGTGATGGTAGTGGAGATGAGTATCTGTGAGCAGAACCAGCGCGTATTTTAGGTTGGAAAGGATTTTTGGAGTCCTCTCCCGCCCCTAAGCCAACGCCCTTCTTGAAGCAGGGCTAGCTAAAGTCAGATCACATTGGTGAAGACAAGGAACACCTCAGCTAATTAAAAGTTACCTGAAATAAAAGATGAAAAAGTATTTCCATGTCTATTTTGCTGTAACTGGAATATTTGCTGCTTTGATCAAACTGAACAAATTTAACATTATTTTTTACAGAACCCTTGTTTTACGGCACCTACATAAACACGAAGTAAGGAGCGGGTTGGACTCGATGATCCTTGAGGGTCCTTTCCAATCCAGAATATTCTGTGATTCTATGAAGGGGCTCCAATGCCTGACAAATGGATGTCTGAGCCCTTGGGTGGCTTTATGGCCAAGAGCACAAATGACCCTGCCAGGAGAACATCCCCTGTCCTCACGCAGCCCTTGATTTCTTATCCTGAAACCCTGTGAATAATCCAGCAACCTCCCGTCTGCCTTTTTACGATACCAACAAAGTCGGGACCAAGAAAACAAGAGCGTTTCCCAGCCAGAGGCAAAGACCCAACGGTCGGAAAGGCTCCAAAGAGCAATTCTGTGGTGCGTTGGAGCAGCCACGGACAAACGCAGGCACTGCAGGGCGGTTTGGTTCTGTGAGAGGTGTAGGTTCATGAATATGGGAAGGGACTGGGCAAGGCTGAACTACTCCAAGGCGTCATGGTGTGAGAAATACCCCACCCACAGCTGGGTATCTAGGCAAGGCTTGAGACAACAGAGAAATAGCTGATAGAGCTCAGGAGATCTGAAGCGTGGTTCCTCTGACCCCAGAGTCTGACCTGTGTGACAATCTGACACCGACAAGGTGAGCAGGGTGAGCATCCATCTGTCCCAGCTGTGCTGTGATAAGCAGATTTCTTTTTTCTCTTTGTTTTTCTGATGCTGTTATTGGGGTAATCTCAGCCCAAAATATTACAGACGTGGCTCCATGCCTGCTGTTGGCCTTGTGAGATTGGTTTGGTTAGAAAGAGCATTAAAAGTTTGGGTTGGAGTTTGAGGAGCTCATCCCCCTCCTCCAAGTCTTGCTTTAATTCATAGTAAAATAATACATCGGGTTTGTTTGCCACTCGATTCCCCATTCATTAAGGATCTACTCGGTCAGACCCCGTTTCCGTGCTGTACCAATTTTGCAGTGATTCTCTTCAAACCAGCGCTCACAAATCTCCCTTCATCAGACCCTCTTGTCCTCGGATTTCAATCTTCTCTAACGGTGTATGGGAAAAGACTGGGGCCAGCAGAACACAAAATGCTGCAAAAAAAATTTGGCTACTGCTCTCCCTCATTGCCCCCTTCCATGTTTCAAGCAGCCAAACCGATTCTTGCTTGGCTGAAGGTGAAGCTCACGCAATGCCCTCGATTCTCGGTTCCTTATATGAGCTCACCCCTCATGTTTCGTTATTAACTCTCCCAGTCCCTACCGTTCCTAAACCCAAACTGCTAACCCAAACTAAAAGTAACAACCCCAAATCCAAAGCACATCCCTAAACCCAAACCATAAACCTTAACCACCAACAGTTAACCCTATCCATCATCTCAACCAAAAACCCAGTCCTACACCTTCCAACCCCTAGCCCTAATGATATCTGCCATCCCTAAATGCCAAAACGTAACTCTAGCCTTTAACCCCAACCCTAAACATTAAATCTACACACAAACCCCAAACTTAACCAGCATTCTTAAACTAGAACTCTAAATCCTGAAGTAATAATCACAAACCATGATACCCAACCCATAACTTTGGCCCTCAACCCCCTTTTCCCAAACCACTACCCCTAGCACTAACCTCGTACCCTAACCCTAAACCGTAACCCGAACCCTAAACCAGGGACCACCAGGCCGGGAAGCGTCTGGGAGCACAGTTAAGGTGGGACCAACGCCTGGTGACACTGGTGACACTGTCACCCTGCCTGGCCACAGCAGAGCTGTGTCACCCACCTCAGTATCTCCATCAACCACAGCTTCCCCCAACACCTCCCAGCTGGGTGACCCCAAACTGGTGACACGCGAGGGCAGTGCAGCCATCGAGGGACCCAAGTGGGCTGGGACACGGGGGACAGGGACCTCAGGACACTCAACAATGGTCTGGGGCAGGAACGGACCCAGAATTAGGGGCAGACACCAAGTCTGGAGGTACCATCCTGCCACGAACACCCAGGGCTCCTGCTGTCCCCAGGGACCCCCAGGACCCAGAGAAGGTCCCCACTGCCAGCAGGGAGCTGATCAGCATCACTGAAGTCAGACCCAGCCACACGCTGGGCTTTCTGTTCCCCCCCCCCCCACAAATTACACAACACAGCACAAATCTGTCACCTGCTCCTTTTTTTCAACATTATTTTTAAACCCCAGCGTCATTGCACCAACCCAGGCGCAAAGACACCAACGTCATGTTGAAATCCCTCCCTCCCCCCATCCCTTTTAGGTAAAACATTTGCACATCCTTAACGTTTCTCCACATATTCCTATTGCCAAGCAAAGCCCCGTTCAGTGGAAGCAAAATGGGTCAATAAAGGGTTTTTCCACTCATTGCTGACTTGGAAAAGCTTCAGAATAGTTGGTGCTGGGTATGGACGGGGAGGGCTGGAAATGGCAGAGCCAGTTTGTTGGTTTTTTCGTTTGTTTGTTTTTTCCTCCCCCAGAATCACAACTTTTGGCTCCCCAAGGCTGGGTCCGCCCTGCATGGGAAGGAGCAGCTGTGGCAGCCGGCAAACGCAGCCAGAAATAACCCAGAACAAGCAAAAGCAAAGAAAACCACCCGAAGCTGAAGGTGACCTCCTTTCTCATCCTCTCCCTCTTTGCCTTTCTCAGCATTTCACTCACAAAAACGACAAATGTGGCCCAGCCAGGCGCCATAGCCTCAGGGGGTCAGGACCAAACCCAGCAGATTCGGGTCTTCAAAACGTTATTTAATTCCCCAAATGGGGGCTTTTTCACGCATTTTAGCGGCCCCTCCCCAGCCAGAGACCACGCCCGAGGTTATTTTTGGGGCAGTAACTGTAAACGAGAATACAAATGCAAACCAGCGTCACCTCTCTGTCCTCAAAATGGCGGCAGCGCGTGTGGAGAAAGCCTCCGCGAGGGGACGCCTCTGCTCACAGCGCTGCCCCCCGCCCAACAAAAGAAAAGAGAAAATGAAGAAATAAAATACTAAAAAGGGCGAAAACGATGAAACGGGCGGGTCGGGGAGGCTGCAGCAAGGCTGGGACGCGCGGATGAGGCTGGAGCGAGTCTTCAACGCCTCAGCCGCGGCCCGCGAGCGCCGCCATTTTGTAGAGGAGGGAAGACTGAGTGGGCGGGAAGGCGGGAAAATTCTAGCTCCTGATTGGCTGGTCACGGCTGGCGGCGGGAAGTGGCGGCCAGTCAGGAAGCGCAGCAGGCGGCGGCCGCGCTGTGATTGGCTGAGAGCTGCCGCCTCAGCGAGGGGGAGAAGCGTGAGGCGCCTCCGGAGCGACGACGGGTGTGAGGACGCCAAAAATGTGCCCCCCGAACACCCCCCGGGACCCCCAGAAAATCCAGGCAGCCCCCCCCCCCTGCTCCCCTCAGACATCCCTCAGGAGCCTCCCAAAATCCCCTCAGTGCCCCCCCCAACCCCCCCCC
>MU011900.1:521-15943 GCA_011074415.1 Stictonetta naevosa
GCCGTGGGGTGGGGGCCGTGGGGTGCGGGGGGACGCAATGCGGGGCCGTGGGGTGGGGGCCGTGGGGTTCGGGCCCATGGGGTGGGGGCCGTGGGGTGCAGGGCCGTGGGGTGCGGGGCCATGGGGTGGGGGCCGTGGGGTGCGGGGCCGTGGGGCACCCAGCCCAGACGTGCCCAAGCCATTGGTGTGCCCCGGCCCAGACGTGCCCGTCGGACACCCGTGCATTGCTCCCCGGCTTTATGGGGCCATCCCGCGCCCAAGGAAGGAGCTGGTGGGGCCCGCACAGCACAGGGGAGCTGGGGGCGATGCCCTGGGACAGAGGTGCGTCGGGCCGCGGCGTGCTCCAGCGCGGTCGTGCATCGCACCCATCATGCGCACACAAGCGGAGGCGCGCGGTGCTCTGGTGTGCCCCAGGACAGCCGTGTAAAGGGCCCCGGTGTGCCCCAGGGCGTTGCTCGTTGTTCCGTAGTGCGTCCCAGCGCAGCCGTGCGGGGAGCCACGAAGTGTCCCTGATGTGCGTGGGCTGTGATGTGCCTCAGGGCGCGGGGGGTGTCACGGCGTGCCCCTTAGCAAGTGTGGGACAGCTGTGCACGGGGACATCGTACTCCCCAGTAGGGATGTGCGCCGTGCCACGTTGTGCCCCAGAACAGACATGCACGGGGCACGGTGTGTCCTTTGGTGGATGTGCCGGGGGCATGGTGTGACCTGGGGCCTCCTGCCCTGGCCCCAGCTTGGCTCTTGCCGTGTCCCATGGGTGCTCTGCGTGGGGCCAGCCTTTGCCCTGGGGGTGCCACGTCCTCATGGTGCCATGCGGTATGCTGCTTTGCCCAGGGGTGCTATGCAACGTGTGGGAGCAGAATGCGTGCAAAGGTGCTCAGCCTTCGGGTGCCGTCCCTGTTTAGGAACTCTTCCCCAGGCCCTGCGGACGGTACTGAGGACTGGGTATCCTGTGATGTCCCTGCAGCTCCCTTAGGAGATGCGATGTGGGGCCAGCCTGCATCCCAAGGGGGGGAGCTGGGGGTGTGGGGCAGGAGGCAGAGCCTGGGCACTGCATTTTGGGCCACCTGGGGGCTGGAGTGCTTTGGGCACAGCGAGGTGGGGACAGCCCTGGGGCCGGCAGCGCGTGTCCTTGTGTCCCAAGGCAGCCTTCAGAGTGGACCTGGTGGCACTGGGTGGCAACATAGAGCTGTGGGACCTGCTATTCCCGTCACTGGCCGTGGGGCTCAGCACCTGGGGACCCATGTGTCACACTGCCGGATGGCCACTGCTGCTCAGGGCCCCGCGTGTCTCGGGACGGGAGGTCACGCTCCTGACGTGCCCTCAGCTTGCGGGGAGCACTCTCCCCACGGGGACCCTCATTTCCCAGAACCAAGGACCCACAAGATTAGCCCCCCGTTGTCGCTGGGGGGAAGACGTGTCCCCACACACCTCGCACAGGGATGTGCCCCCCCTTCCCCCCCCGACCACCCTGTGGCACTCCCGTGGCTCCCAGCTGCAGCCACCGGTGAGATTGTTTGGTGCCAGGGATCCGGATTTGCTTCCAGCTGTCATCGAGGGCTTTCTTAGAGGACTGTTCTGGGAAAACGCCCTCCCTCGTGGGAGGTCCCACGCCGTGCCAGCCCCACGGGCTGCCAGGACCCGCGCCTCCCGTGGGAGGGGGGCCCACGGGGCAGCCGCGGGGAGGGGGCCGCGTCCCGGCCGGAGCTGGCACCGCAGGGCTGAGGGGTCCCCGCGGCGTCCCGAGGGCAGCCGGGGATCGCCCACGCCGTGCTCCAGCCCCACGCCACGCGTGGGCAGGGCGGCAGCGACCCACGGCGCCCGCGGAGCTCCGCGCATGAGCCCGGCCGGCCGCGGCCGTCGGCGTGGGCGCAGCGCCGCCGTGCGCCCGGGGAGCCCGGCGCTGTCCCCGCGTCCCTGCTGTCCCCGTGTCCCCCCGTGCGCGCCCCCGCAGCCAGCAGCTCCCCTCCCTCGGCAGCCACCCCGGCACGTCTCACACCTTCTTTTACTCTTTTATTGTTACTCGCACGGGTTTCCTCGGTCGCACTCCTCCAGCACAGAGCTAACCCCCGCTTATAATTTAAGAGCGCCGTCCCCGGGCAGCCCGGCATGGTGGGCAGGGGCGGGGTGCTGGGGCTGGTGCCCTGCCAGCCACCCCGATCCCGAACACGGCCCAGAGCTACCGAGAGCCACGCGACACGTTAAAAAAGATCTACTCTTATATACAGTATTTATAAAAAGCATCCCAGCCTCCACCACCCCCGTAAAAAAATACGTCTCTTATGTACTTGGCGAGCCCCCAGCCTCGCTCTCTGCCCGCCCACGTCCCCGCTGCCCACCGCGGAGGGAGCCATCCCCGCACCTCGGCGTGGCTGGGCGATCCCAATGGCACGGACGGACGGACAGACGGACGGGCCGGTGGCAGGAGAAGGGCGCGGGCCGGGCGGTGCCCATCACCCTGGCATCAGGGGATGGGTGCAGAAGAGCAGCTGCAAAGCTTCCCCCCACCCACCGAGCCGTCCCCAAGCCACGCTGCCCCGCGCACCCCGGCCAGCACCCCGGGGGGGCTCAGGGTGCTCGCACTGCCCCGGGGTGCAGCAGAATGGCGCCAGCGTGGCCGCTACCGGTGGCTAAGCCACAGCACCTACGGATGCCAGCGGCAGCCACCCCCGGTGTGTGTCACCTTCCCAAAGTGACAGGGACAGTCCCTGGGTACCTGGGCTGACAGCAGCCAGCTGTCCCCTGGCGAGCCCAGGAGCTGGGCACTGCCAGCCACGGCGTGCCGGGGGCCAGGGGGGGCGAAGGGGAGCTGGCTCTCAGGGGACGGGGACAGCAGGGGACAGGGCGGGTGGCTCGGGCACTGCCAAGGGCTGGCCACCAGCCCCGCAGACACTGCCGTCAGGGCTCTGGTGCCAGCAGAGGACAAGAGGATGCCCACGAGCCGGGCTGGCCCCCGAGCCCTCCGTCCCCTGGTGAGGTAGGGAAGCGCTGTTCTCCCCGTTTCACAGGTGGGGAAACTGAGGCGCAGAGCAGGGAGGTGCGGGCACGGGCTGGGGTCCCCGATGCTGGCCATGTCTCGTGCCCCCCCCCCAGCCAAGGGCAAGGGCAGGAGGCAAAAGTGGGGGCCCCGGGGGGGTCCTGGCAGGGTTGGGGGGTCAGGGTGTGCAGCCAGGGTGGCTAGTGGCTGCCGCCACTCCTGCCCCCCCCCGTGGCCCAATCGATGATGATGAAGCTCAGGCTCATGATCATGAAGAGCACCCCGAGGAGAGCGAAGCAGGCTGCCTGCAAGGGGACAGAGCAGAGGATGGGGGCTGCCCACCGCCCCCTGCCACCCCAGGCAGAGCCAGGAGGGGGGTCAGGGGGCCCCCACCCACCCCAGTGAAGTCTCGGGAGACCTCAGCCACATCTCCTCCGTCCTCACACCCCGGTGTCACCCTGCAGGGGACGGCAGCTTGGCGCATCCCCGAAGTGCAAGGGCTGGCCCCTGTCCCCATACTCGTCCTCCCCCACCACCACCCAGGGGTGGGGGCCCAGGGCTTACCAAGATTTTGGGGGTGGAGCGCAGGGGCTCCTTGTCCTTGGGCATGATGCGGATGTAAAAGATGGCCGGGAAGATGAAGATGAGGCAGGGGGCAGAGGTGGCACCTGTGGCAGACAGCGACGGAGCGGGCAGGGTGAGCCCTGCAGCCCTGGCCAGGTCCTGCCCTGCCCCGGGGAGCAGCCCGGGGTGACAGGGACGGGGCTGGGGGCTGCTGGCGGGGGACACGTGGGCGGGCCAGTGCCGGCGCTGCTGCTCACCGATCATGCCAAAGATGCCGAGGATGGAGGGGGCAAAAATGACCAGGAGGTTGATGAAGGTCAGCAGGACCACGGCGATGGCGACGTGGCGGATCCAGCTGAAGTTCTTGCCATGGAACAGCATCTGCTGGATGGCCCGACGCACCTGGGGATGGCCACAGGGAGGGGAGGTCACGCTCCACCCGTGGAGCCAGGGGTCACCCCATCCCAACCCCTCCCATACGCTCCCTCCCCATATGCACCCATCCCATATACTCCCAAACCATACGCTGCCATCCCATCCCATCTCATCCCACCTGCTCCCATCCCACCTACCCCATCCCATCCCCATCCCCTCCCCTCCCATCTTGTCCCGTCCCATCCGGTCCCCTCCCGTCCCATCCCCACCGTCCCACTGCTGCCCGGCCCTGTCCCCGTGCCCCCCCCTTCTCCCCGTCCCCATCGCTGCCTCCGTTTCTCTTCGCAGCGCTTGGAGCCAAAGCTAGAGGTTGGCCGTGGGGGCAGCCCGGCGTCCCCACGGGGCCCCTCACCGGGAAGAGGACGATGGGCACGGTGAGCGTGACGGCCGTCAGCACGGCCACCCGCACGCACAGGATCAGCACGTCGAAGGGGTCCACCCTGCTGTAGGTGTGCAGCAGCTCCGACTCCACGCGCCCTGGGGGCACCGCGGACGCGGGGTCAGCGCCGGCACCACCGGGACACCCGGCCCAGGGACATCCCCGGGGCGTCACGGCACCGCCGCCCGGGGCTCACCGTAGAACGTGAGGTAGCCAAAGAGGGCGGCCAGGAAGTACATGAGGTACATGACGGCGATGGAGATGTTGGAGATGCACTGCATCTTCTTCTTGGAGGGGCTGCGGGAGCTGGGTGTCAGCGCAGCCCCCCCCCCCCTCCCCCGGGGCACCCCCCGGGCACCCCGCCCGCCCCCGCCCGCACTCACTCCTTCAGCTCCGTGTAGATGGGCAGCACCTCGGGGTGGCACACGAAGGCGAAGGCCATGATGGGGATGGTGTAGGCTGTCTGCGGGGGGTGGTGGGTGAGCGCGGGGCACGGGCAGCCCGCCCCGGGGCCGGGCGCCCCCCGCCGCAGCCCCCAAAGCCCTACCTGGGAATTGAGGGTGAAGAAGCTGGGGGCGCAGGCGCCCCGCTCGGGGGGCTGCAGGCCCGCGGAGCCGTCCCAGTGCCCGCTGCCGCTGGCTGCCGTGTAGTTGAGGCCGCCCGTGCCGTTCCCCCCTTGCTCGGGGAGAGGGCAGGGGATCTGAAACTTCTTGTAGATGACCTGGGAGGGTTGGGGGAGGAAGGGGGGGGGGGGGGGGGTTGCACCATGTCAGCTGCCCGGGATTGCGTAAATCAAACCAGGCAAAAAACGGGGTGTTGGGGCCCAGCCGCCGGAGGGGTGCTCGGTGCCGCGCGGCGGAGAGACGTCCCCTGCTCACCGAGATGAGGAAGAAGACCATGCAGCTGAGGGAGAAGCCGCTGGCGTAGCCGAGGTAGCCTAGGGGGGGACAGAAGAGCAGTGGTGGGCACAGGGCCGCCCCCAGCCCCCTGTGCCCCCCCGCCCCGGCCCCCGCTTACCCAGCTGCTTCATGAGGGCCAGGGGCAGGATGATGGTGATGGAGACCAGGATCACCAGGTAGTTCCCGTTCAGGTACCAGTCCCTGGAAGCAGAGGCTGCTCACAGCCCCGCTCAGCTGGGGAACAAGCCTCACCTGATGCGGGGGGGGGGGGGGGGCCCACACGTGGGGGGGGGGGCCGGTCTGCCTTCGGGGGGGGAGCCCTGAGCTGGCAGCACCAGGGGCCCCTGGACTGACATCCCTGGACCTTTGAACCGGTGTCCCCAGGGATGTTGGCATCCCTTGAGGCCACGGAGACATCTGTGCTGGCATGTCTGGGGACACTTGAGGTGGCACCTCCGGGGATCACTGAGGCTGGCGTCCATGGAGACCTCTGCACCAGCACGGGGACCCCAAAGTTGGGTTCTCTGGACCCCGTGGCTGGTGTCCCCAGGGATGCTGGTGTCCACAAGGATGCTGGTGTCCTCGGGGATGCTGGTGTCCCCAGGGATGCTGGTGTCCTCAGGGATGCTGGTGTCCTCGGGGATGCTGGTGTCCCCAGGGATGCTGGTGTCCCCAGGGATGCTGGTGTCCTCGGGGATGCTGGTGTCCCCGGGGATGCTCGCGTTCCCTGAGGCCACAGAGACCTCTGTGCTCATGTGGAGACCACAGTCCTGGCACCCCCAGGGTTCCCCGGGTCTCCTTGGGGACCCTGGAGCTGGCATCCCCCGGGAGGAGGAACAGGTGGGCTGATCCCGCTGGGGGGCGAGGAGCGGGGATTGGAAGTTCAACCCGGTCTAATCCCACCCAGGGGCTTATTCAGCGCTGACAGCGATCAAAAATAGCAGTGGCTTAACGCCACTAAATCCCGCCAGGGGCTGCACAGCTGGAGAGGAATCCAGGGCGCCTGCCGGGCGGGGACGCAGGGGGGACGCGGCTGGAGCCGCAGCGGGGTCGGGGGCACTCACGCGGTCTTCTCCTCCAGGTTGAGGAAGGTCTGGATGACGAGGGGCACCTCGGACTTGACGATGTACAGGTAGCTGGACATAGCTGTGGGGCAGAGCGAGGGCAGCGTGGCGGGGGCTGCCCGGTGTCCCCTGTCCCCGTGTCCCCACCCCGCAGAGGGCCCCCCGCTCCTCACCTCCGATGTTCTGCAGCGTTATGGCGATGGCCGCGGCCAGCTTGCCCGGCGTGCCGAAGGCTCGGTAGCCCAACTGCTCGTAGGCACGGATGCCTGTGGGGAGAGGGGATGCAGTGAGGGCTGAGGGGGGACACGGGCACAGCCCCGCCGGCTGCCGGGGTCCCGGCGCTCACCCACGATGCCCGAGGACTTCAGCAGGAGGTGGATGGAGTAGCTGGAGAGCAGGGCCACGGCCGTCAGGAGGAAGCTGCGGGGGGGACAGCGTGGTCACAAGCCGGCCCCCCGGCACCAGCGCCGGCCACCGTGCCTCCGGTGACACCAGTCCTCCCATCCCCCGAACCCAGGGACCCCCGGCGTGCCCGGCACCACTCACAGGAAGAGCACGATGCCGGTGTTGGCCATGGCGTACGCCAGCCCCAGGATGCCGCTGCCCATGATGGCGTTGCTCAGGTTGAAGACGGACATCCCAAACGACGTCTTGCCTTCAAACTGTGCACACGAGACACGAGGGGGGACGGTCACACGGGCGCGATGCTGCCGGGGGGGCTTGGGGGGGGGGCCCGTGCCGCCACTCACGTCGGTGAAGTGCGTCTGCTTCTTCTCAGTGCCGTGGGGCAGGAACTCCTCCATCTCCGCGCTGCGCTGGTTCTCGTCAAACCTGGGCGCCGGAGGGAGGAGCGGGGGAAGCGGGAGGCCAAGAGGAGACGGGGACGCCACGGCCCCCCCAGCAGCACCAGGACGTGGGGGCCAGGGCTGGGGCAGGTCCCCCCTGCCCCTGAGCCCCCTGTGCACCTCGAGCGCTTTGAGCCCCACGAGAGACCCAAGTCCCCAACGTGCCCTGACCCCCACCAGCCCCCTAACAGCACCGAGCACCCTGAGCCCCCCCCAAGTCCCACAAGCAGCCCCAAGCACCCCAAAAGCCCCAAGTCCCCAGAGCCCCCTGCGTCCCCTTGAGCTCCCTGCACGCTCAGTGCGCCAAGCCCCCCAATCTCCCTGAGCCCCCAGGACCCCCAGAGCCCCCAGCCCCAAGCACCCAGGAGCGGATGGAGGTGCCCAGCCCCAGCCGAGGAAGCCGCCTGTCCCCAGAGCCCTACCTGTCACCCGCCAGCGAGGGGAGGGCGGTGGTGCCGAGCGCGGCCGCGTGCTTCCCGTTGGGCACCAGCTCCACCATCTCTGCCTGCACGGGCAGCTCCGAGGCCTCCATGGCGGGCGGCAGGGATGCGGCCGCGGGGCTCCTCGAGGCTGGGCGAGACGCGGGGTCCGGCTCCGGGTGGGAGCTGCAGGGCCTGGCGGTGGGGTCCCCGCGGGGGCCACGTCAGCAGGGCGGCGAGGCAACACCGGCGCGGGTGGCCGGGCAGGGACGGGCACCCCGGCGCATCCCCGCAGTGA
Organism: Stictonetta naevosa; assembly: GCA_011074415.1. Classification (NCBI taxonomy): domain Eukaryota; kingdom Metazoa; phylum Chordata; class Aves; order Anseriformes; family Anatidae; genus Stictonetta; species Stictonetta naevosa. Next base: position 8,399 of record MU011900.1, read on the forward strand.
CTGGGACCTCCCGGCTCAGGTGGCCCAGCCTCCCCTGCAGGGCTTGGTGCCCAGCCTCAGTTTCCCCTCCCAGCACTGGTGGTTCGGGGGAGGCGGCGTGGGACGGGGCGGGGAGCTCGGGGACCTCCCGCTGCCACCACTGCCGGGCGCTGCGGCAGGGGGGCTCAGGGGCACGTCAGGGCTGGCAAGCAGAGCAGGAAAGCGCGGGGCTGTGAGACGAGTCCTTGGCAGGGGATGGCAGCCGGGCTGCCGAGCGGGGACGCTTTGGCAAGCGGCACAAAGCCGCCTCTGTGCGAGCCCAGCCCTCCCCGCCCCGCTGGGAAGCGGCACAGGGCCGCTTTCTGGGGCAGGCTGGCAGCCGGGGCACGGCCCCGCTGCCCCACACCATCCCCTGCCACCACCACCGCCACCCCCCATTGTCCCTGCCACCCAGGGGTTTCCATGGTGGAGCCCCACCGAGACGGGAGGTGTCACCGGCCCCAGGAGGATGCAGCTGCTCCATCAGCCCGGGGCTGCCGGTCCCCACGGGGAGCGGGGGCTGTAGCCGTCCCTGCGGTCCTGACCCAGCACTTGGGGTCCCACGGTGGCCCTGGGGACTGGGTGGCTCTCTCTGTGGCTCTGCCCACTGCTGAGACCCCGGGATGGGGGGACATGGGGATAGCAGCCCCGCTGGATGCGCTGGGGAAGGTGCCCAGCGCCCCGAGCCCCCCCAGCTCTCGCCCTGTTCCCAGTGCCAGGGGGACGAGAAGCCCTGGCAGGGTCACCCCGGGCCATGCGCTGGCTCACAGCAACAGGCAGCCCTCAGGGGGTCAGCGAGGCTGAGACGTGGGGAGGGGGCACACGTCCGTCCTCCTCCCCCCTCCCTTTTGTGGCACCTGCCCACGTGGAGAAACTGAGGCACAGCGGGGGCCACGTCCTCCAGCCCCAGACCGGCAAGGCCGAGCCATGCGGGGGAAGAGAGTGAACCGCAGGCGGCCGCTGGGCGATGATTTATCCCCTCCACTGGGCCTCAGCTTGGGCCGCATCCAGGCACGGACGGGGCTGCCAGCACGTCCCAGCGCTGCCGTTAGCTCCGCGCCTTCCCACCGCCACGGACACGTCCCTCGCCCGGCCCCCACTGGGCATCGCTGGTGCCGGTGCCAGGCCGCGAGGTCCCCAAGCCCCCCGCTCTCCCCTCCGCAGCCCCCTCCTCCTCCGGGGCCAGCAGCCCGGGGAACGCCAGCTTCCCCCAGCACCTCCCGGCACGGCCAGGCGACGGCCGGGCTCGTTTCTTATGCGGTGAGCGTCGTGCCCGGCTTCCTCCCGCCGGCAGAGCTGGCACGGCCCCGCCAGCGCTCGCTGCCACCTCGGTGGCCAGACCGGCCTTTGGTCCCTGCCCGGTGGCACCAGGGGAAGGGGCGAGGGACCGGTGACGCTTCGGTCGTGCCCCTCACGGGTGTTATTTGCTTTGCGATAAGGTTCTGCAGAACAGCAAATAAACGGCGCAACGGATGTCCCCGGGGTGGCCCCCGGGTCGGGGACTCGCACAGGTCCCCGCAGCGGGGCGGTGGGAGCCCCGGCGGCACCGTGCCCTGTCTGGGGACCGGTGGCAGGGGGAGGACTGAGCAGAGCCCACAGGGCTGCCGCCCACAGTGCCACCAAACCCCTTGGACTCGGCTGTTGCTTGCCTAGGGACCGTTCCCGGTGTCACCGAGCTCGAAGACACCGTACTGACGCTGCCAGCCGGCCCGCTCACGTCCCAGTGCCACGTGCCGGGCCCACGCGCAGGGCTGCCCCGAGCCACCAAAGCCCTGTGCGGATGCAGGCGCTGCCCCAGGCAGGGATGCAGTGCCCGGACCCCATCCCGGCTAATCCGCCCCAGCTGGGGCGGGGGATGCGGCACGGTGGCGGCTGTAATCCGGCTTTAGCGCCGAGCCCCACGCAGCTGCCGGCCCGCACGCGGGCAGCCGGGCATTGAGCCTCGCGGGCTGGGGGCTGCGCAGCCCTCCTTGCGCCTGCCGGCCCCGAAGGCATCGCAGCACAGCTCCTGGCTCGGGGAGGCGGCGGCAGCGGGGCGAGGGCACGGCCGCCAGCCCCACCTGGGGTCCCCACGCCAGCCCCCCGGGGCAGGGAGCAGAGCCCCCCCCAGGCGCTGCAGCCGGGCCTCCCTCCCGCAGCCCGGCACAAGGCAGACCTGTGTTTTTCCCCTGACCTGCCTTCCTAAATTTAGCACCCAGCCCTGCTTTTAGCGGCGTGCTGCGCTCCCACCTCCCGACTACGCAAGTACGGCCTCGCCCAGGGCCGCAGGCTAGAGCCGGGACAGCAGGGTGAGGTGAGACCCTCCCCAGACAGCCCTGCTGGAGACCCTCGCCAGAGAGCTCTGGTGGAGACCACCGTGAGCCCCGGGGCTCAGCGCGGCACAATGTCACCGCCGACGGCTGGGGACAGGGTGCGCAAATGCCACATCCCCCGGCAGCCCCGTGCTGGCAGCCCCAGGGCCCTTCTCCGAGCTAGCAAAGCCCCCGTGTCTGTGACAAGTGACAGGCTCGCTGCCGTCACCAGCCCCAGCGCCGTCCCGCAGCGCTGGATGTGCCGGGGTCGGGGACACCGTGAGCAGGGGGTGGCAAAGCCCAACGTTGCCACGCATCACCCACCCTCTGGCAGGCAACGGGGAAACTGAGGCACAGCACGGGGGCGCAGCGCAAGGATGCCAAGCCCTTGGTGGGGCTGGTGTCACCTGGACAGGACGGTGCCACCGCAGGGATTAAACGGGCGGAAAACACCTGAAAACACTATTTTAGCTTTTCTCTTGCGCCTTTCTCCTGGGAAGCGAGATGTCTCTCAGGAGCTCACTCCCTAGAGCACACCTGCCTTCGTGGGACGGCACCAGGAGCTCAGCGCCCGAGCTCTGGGCTGTGACCTGGGGGACACCCAGCTGGCCCCAGCCCTGCGTCAGCAGCCCCGTGGCGGTGGGGGATGCGGGGGTGGCCAGGACCCACGCGGCGAGAAGGGCAGGGGCAGGGGCCTCTGTTTTCTCAGCCAGAGGAACCCGTGGGATCCCAGTCCTCCCCCCAGCACCCCCATGCCAAGGAAAACAGCCTCTGCCGGGGCCCGTTTGTTTGCCGTGGCCGCGGCCCCAGCGTGCGAGTGCAGCTGCAGCCCGGCCAGGCGCTGCGGGGACCTTTGCACCTCGGCCAGGCTCCCTGCGGGGGCAGCACCCCGATGCCCCCCCCGGACTGCCCAAGAATCCCTGGCGGACCCCGGCCGCTCGCGGTTGGGTGTTGGGGTACGGGCAGAGCTGCAGGGAGCGCCGCGCCGTGCCCGCCGTGACAGCCCGGGGTTACGGCACGCTGCCGGACCGGCCGATGCAACCGCTCTGCTTGGGCCTGATCCAGATGCCAGTGGAAAATTCCCGTCTCCTCCCCCTGCCCAGGCACAGCACCCAGGGACCCCCCCGGACCCCCCGAGCCGGGGCTGTCCTGCGCCACCGCGGCGGACACGGTGCTAGCGGTGCCTCCACCACCGCGCGGTGCCTCAGTTTCCCCCGGCTGGTTTCTCTCCGGCTGGCACAAGACCCTCGGGAACGCCGTGAGCCTCCCGCCTGGTTGCGCTGCCCTAAAAATACCCGGCCCTGGCGGCACGGCACGCACGGCCCCGCCGCCCGGGAGCCCCTGTGACGCCCTGACACCCGATCCCGCTACGGCACTTTCCAGCTGTAACAAACGTATGCGGCTGCCACAGCTGATTAAAAATTAAAGTGGAAAAACGGGGAGCTCGGGGGTGGCTGTTATCGGCAAAGCCAGGGGCAAGACTTGCGGGGTGGCTACGCGGCCCCCCCCCGGGAGCGTGGTGCCACCGAGGGCGGTGAGCGTTAGGGCTTCAGCTCCGGCAAGGCAGGCTCTGCCTTTTTATGAGCATTCGCAGGATTTTTTTATACGTTGTGGGAGGGTTTCAGCAGCTGGAGAGGGAAGAGGAAGGCAACGGCAAAGCAAACAGCCCCTGCGCTCTGGCTCTGCCACCTGCAAGCTGCCGTGGTGTGGGGCGGCGTGGGGCGGCGTGGGGTGGCGTGGGGCGGCGTGGGGCGGCGTGGGGAGCGCTCCTAACAGCAGCTCGGGGCAAGACTGAGCAGCTCCGTCCTCCTCCAGCAGAACGGCTGGCGGTGAGAGCGGGGCTCGGAGGAACTTTGGAAGTTAGGGGTGGAGAAGGTGAGCGGGTGCTGGGGCGAGCGGACGCGGCGTGGGGCACGGGGAGAGGGGGGCGAGGGGGGTGGGGGGGCGACCCGCCGCAGCCTTCGACCCCAGCAAAGGCTGGGAGAAAGCAGGGGACAGCGTGGGGCCGCGGGTCCCGCGGGACCTACCTGCCCGTCCCCTCGGTGCCGCCTCGCTGCCAGCCCGGGTGCGCGCCGAGCCGCCGGCAGATTACCGAGCCTCCTCCGGCCCTAATCCCGACGGAGCGGGGATTAAACGGGAGCCCAGGCCCGCCCCCCGTGCCACGGCTCCCAATCTCTGCGCAGCCGGGGCAGCGTCAGTGCGAACCGCCGGGGAGGCCGGTGGCGAGGGGGAGGCGCACGCACACCCGGCCCCGCTGGCCTCACCGCCACCGGGCACGGCCACCCGCGGCCCCCGCAGCGGCCAACGCCGACGGCCGGGGCTGGCTCAGCCGTCCCAACCCCACCCCAAGGACCGAGGGCGGCGAGTGGCTGGGCACTCGCTTCCCTCCCGAGGGGCAGGAGGGCACGTTTTTAGCCCTCTGCCCCTCAGGAGAGCAGCCGGTGCCTCCTCCGTGGGGATAAAAGGGGCAGGGCGGGACCCTTCCAGCTTCCCAACTCGTGCTGAAGCCGCCTTTTACACTCAAAATATTGGGGTTTGCCCCCCAAAAGAGCCCCAAAGGGGATTTTTTTTTTTTTTTTGAGGAGCGTTCCGCGTGCTGCAGGGATGCCCGGGGAGCCTGGTTGCCAGCCTGCCGCTGTCCCTAGCACGCCGGGGGGGCTGGGTGCCGCGTGAGGCACAGCCCCCTGCTTGCCCACGCTGGGGCATGCTGAGCCCCGCTGGTTCCCACGGGGTTTTTCTTAGGGGGGAAATCTGCTGGATCCACGCTGTGGTGCCGGGGGACTCCATGAATGTTTCTCCCCTTGCAGAACGGCCCTGTGTCATTGTACCCAGTGGGCTGGCTACTTTGGGGGGTTTCTCCTTAAACACCTTGTGGCTTGCAGCAGCAGCAGCGAGGCACCTTGCTACCCCCATAAAAACATGCCCCCTAGCCCCACACGCTCCTAGGACGCTGCATTTATGTTACATGTACACATGCTGTACATAAACCCTGGTGGAGCAGATCAGGCGGGCTCCTCCGGCTGGCGGTGAGCGTCGGAGTCCGGCCATGGGGAGGAGAACGTGCCCGGCCCCAGCGCAGCAGGCAGCAGCAGCACCGGCTCGCCTGGGCGCACTGGAGCAGCTGCTAAATACCGCACCAACAGCCACGGCTGGTTCTGCCCCCCGCTCCCGCGCCTGTTACCACCGCTCTCGTTCAGCCGGAGACATCCATTAACTAATTTCTAATAACAGCATCATGCGTAAGTGCTGAACCAGCGCTGGCCGGCGTGCCGGGGCGAGGCGGCCAGGTTCGGCGCCGGGGGGGTCAGCGCACCCAGAGCCGTGCTCCATCCGCTTAACCCTCCCCGCACCGGCGAGGGCGGGCACCCGCCGGCCACGTGGCACCACGCTCCCCGGGGACGGGCGGCAGCGCACAGCCTCGTCCGGGGCTTGTAAACGGCAGCCGCGAGCAGCCGCCCAGAGCGCAAACACAGCCCCAGCAGCCAGCACCAGCGGGCTGCGCTCAGTGGCAGGACGGGGACAGGGACGAGGATGGGGACAGGTCTTGCTGCTCCGCAACGCAGTGACTTAGAAACACCGCTGGGGATTCTTGGTCCCCAAATCCTCCGTCTCCTTTTGTTGCAAAATGAAGGAGCGCCCCACTGTGCCATCCCCTCCCCTGTCTCCTGACACACGGTATGCTTCTCCCCCTCCCCTCCTTTTCGGCTGGGCAGATGAACACAAACCGTGCACACAAACGCAGCCGGAGCTTTGCGGAAAATCGGAGCAGGGAGGAGGAAGAAGGGGGAGAAAAGCCACCAAGCCCCAGGACTGGAGCACACCCCACAGCCAGCTCCCCTCTGTCTGCCCTGTGCCACCCGCAGCCACCGCCTCGTGCAGCCCCAGCCATGCGCGTCCCCTGGCTCAGCCAGCCCACAAAAGCCACGGCCCTGGGATCCAGCCCTGCCTGGCGCTGGATGAAGGCAGCCGGAACGGGGACCTGGGTGGATCCGAGCATCCTCAGCCATGAAGGACGGGCGCAGGGCGCCGGGGGCTGGCCGGGTGCGCGCCGTGGGTCACGCTCGGCTTCCTTGCCGAACAACCTTCCTGGGGCCAAGATCGGTGATCCCAGGAGCACATGGCTGAGGTGACGGCTTTAGCCGTGGCCCTAGCAGCTCTCCCAAGCGCTGCCACATGGCCTCTCGAGCAAGAAGCCTCCAGGCACTCGTCCTTGCTGGGGACAAAGCCAGCGGGTGCCTCTGGTCCCTGGCGCCAGGCACCACCGGCCGCCCCGCCGGTAGGACAGGCACGGCTCCCCGGCCTCCCCCTCGCCTCGGTGGCCGCCACCACCATGCACACGCTGTCCTGCGGCTGGGCACAACAACAACAAGGAATAATTGGTTAATGTGATTTCAAAACATGATTTGCAATTATAACTCGCCAGAGAGCATTCAATGGCCCCACACACCGGGAGAGTGTTTTTCTCCTTCGTTTGTTCCTGGAAACTCTAAACCAATTAACTTTACAGAAGCCAGAAGCAGAACGCGGCTCCCCGGACCTGGCAGGGTGGGTTTATCGCTGCTCGATCACCTGCCTCCCCACTGCATCCTGCGGCGCTGCAAAGAGGGACACCAGGACAAGGGGACGGGGCAGCGGCCACCCGGTCCAGGCCGCCGCACGCCAGCTCCGCTGGGATGCACCGCTTGGGGGATGCCCGAGTCCCAGGAGGGGGGGACGAGCAGCGTGCCTGGGCTTGGGCAGCACGCCTCCCGCACCCCTGTCCCGCGGGAGGTCTGCCACCCTGCCCCAGGCAGCCCTGCCACTGCTGCCGGTGCCCCCGAGGACGCTCGGGGAATTCCTGGTGAAGCTCCCCCGGTTCTGTGCCCAGCCCCGCTCTGCCCGGCCGGGGGGTCCCTGCCCGCCCCCGTGGGACACCCGTGCCCGCACACGTCCCCAAGCGCAGCCGGGTCGGGCACGGGACACGAGGCCCTGGGGACGCCAGGTTAATATTTAGCGGGGCGGGGGGGGGACCAGGGGGGCAGGGGGGGGCGTGGGGGGCCCCTGGGGGGCGCGCCCCCCCCCCTCTCGGCGGGGGGGCGGGGGGGGGGGGGGCGCCCGCTCCCTCCCCTGCCTGCCGTTGGCTGCGGGCACCGGCCTTGACCCGCGCCTCCGACCGGCCCCGCGGCCCCCCCCGCCGCCGAGCAAACAGGGCGCCGGCGGCCGGCAGCGCCCGCGGGGCCGGGGGCGGTGGGCAGGG
>MU011901.1:5694-23131 GCA_011074415.1 Stictonetta naevosa
TTATAAGCTAAAGAGGATCTGGCTGCTCCTGTATCTACTAAAAATACAACCTCTTCTTTATTAGGTCCCACTTCTAAATTTATCAAGGGCTCTGGGTGGGACCACTGTTCAAAGAGCCCCTGACCCCCCTATTCAGAGTTTATGATGGTAAACAATCTTTCTTCCCTTTTCCATTCAGGACATTCTCGTTTAAGATGTCCTGTTTTCCCACATTTATAACATCTTCCCTGTAGCTGCCGTGACTGAGGAGGCAGTGGCCACTTTGATCTCACATTCCTGTTTCCTTTTTCTTCCTGATTCCATCCCAAACCTTGTTTTTCTTGAAACCCGTTTTCCCATCGGTTCCTCATTCTCTGCCCCACCACTTGATTCACTGTGGAGATCATCATTTTCGTCTTTTGTTTCTGCTTTTCATCTTCCCTTCTGATATACACTTTCTGCGCTTCCCTCAAAAGTCTTTCTAACGGCTGTTCATTCCATCCCTCCAATTTCTGAAGTTTCCTTTGTATGTCCGGCCATGCTTTCATTACAAAATTAATCTTCAAAAGACCCTGCGCTACAGGGTCATCAGGATTCATTCCTGAATACCTTCGCATCCTATCCCTGAGCCTTTCCAAGAAATCACTTGGGGTTTCATCTTTATTCTGCTGAACCTCAAATGCTTTAATAAAATTCTGAGACTTAGGTACTGCTTCTCTAATTCCTCCAATTACCAGTTCTCTCAAGTCTCTCATATTAGTCCTATCCTGTATATTATTGTTGTCCCAATTGGGGTCCACATTTGGAAACTTTTGTTCTGCTGGAATCACTCCATCTCCTGGAGGATGATCCTTTTCCCATTCCCGCATTGCTGCCCTTCTGATCATTCCTCGTTCTTCCCCTGAGAATAGCAGATTCAGAATTGCCATCATTTCTCCCCAGCAATATAGATTGGGTCCCAAAAACTGATCTAACTGTTCTGCTAATCCAATGGGATCCTCAATCAGAGATTTCATTTCCTTTTTAAAATTTCACACTTCTCCGCTAGAAAGGGGGGCATTTACATATCCTATTTGTCTAGGTCCCAGCGGCACTTCACGTAGAGGATACATAGCAGCTTCATTAGTGTTAGAAGTATTAGCACCAGGGAGTGGAAAATTCTCAAGGTCTTTTTTGCATTGTTACAATTCTTTTACAAGTCTGGGGTACCCCCTGTTCCCAGAATTAATGTTATTTACAGTTCCTGTTTCTTCTCTTAGAGAAGGTGTTACAGTGACTGCTGCTGTTGCTGCAGCCTGGGGGTTATAAGGAGGAGGTAAGTTATCCAAAAGGTCCCATTTATCACTTGTCCCTTCCCCTTTCTTTTCCTCTTTATTCTGATTTTTGCTTAAAATCAAATTAGATCCTTGTATCCAACAAGCTGCATACTCCGATTCTTCTTCCGAAAATGGAAATTTATTATTAACATACAAGTTTAAGGCCTGACATACCCAATCTTTGTCAGATCCGTATTTTGGCCAAAATACTGCAGTTCCTTTAATTGGTTCTTTTGTCCAGACTGATACACAATATTTAACCATCTTCTTCCTATCTTTCTCCTTAGTTTTGGGGTTATTTTTCCAATTTCTCAGCATCCTTCCTAAAGGACAGTCGGTAGGCACTCCCCCAGGGATATCTCCCTGTCCCCTGGAACTCATATTTCCCATCTTTCCTAACCCTCGCCAGTATGTGCTACAGAAATTTCCCTTCTGCAGTGTACCACACACCAACGTACTGAAAAATGGGGGTGTACCGCCAAGCACTTCCCCGTGCAAGCGTTACCGCACACCTGAGTTTACCAGATTCCCTGGTGTACTTCCAAGCACTTCCCCGTGCAAGGATTACCGTACACCAGATTCCCCTGGTGTAGTGCCAGCACTTCCCCGTGCAAGGGCTTACCATACACCAGATCACCCGACCCCCAAGGCAATACTTAATATTTCTTACCTTGGTCTGTGCACAGAGTTACCGGATCGATTCTTAAAAACCCGGAGTGCCTACCTTCTTCCTTTCCCCACTACTTCACAGATCCTGCCTCTTTAACCAGTCTCGGGCCCTCTGTCAGCTTTCCGCAGAACCGCCACCGTCGATGCACAGGACCACTGAAATCAGCGGGGCATGCCTTCCTGCTGCTGCGGCGGTGAGGCCTCCAGTAGGTGACTGGATCCTGGACGAGCCCCCAAATTGTGAGAAACACTCCATAGCCAATAACTTAGGCTCAGGCGAGGATCTCAGTGAAGTAGTAATTTATTCACGATTGCAATGGCGGGCGCCCCACAAGCAGGAGAGAGCGCATCTACAAGTTCCAAAACACAGTTTATATACTTTTTGATGACAAGACCCTCCCCTGTTTCCCCACTGAGTGAGTAATCCAGGTTCACAATCTATCTGATACTTCACAAACAATGCATGGCCTTCAGTTGCCAGCCTGTTAAATTTCAAATTTCTTTTGACATTTTTACTGCTTGAAGTGGTAATGTTTCTTCACTTATCTGACTTGACTTGACACCGTGATTTTCACCTAATTGTCCTAAGGAGTCTAGTTGTCTGCATTTTACAAGGTCGCCTGCTAAGCTTTCTTATAACTATAAGCATATCTCAGTACTGCATTCCCTCCTTCTAAACAATGTAACTCTGCAAAAACAACATTTCTATTCCCACAATAGGGAGGCTACATTTTTTCAGGAAGCTTTTAAATGAAAATTTAAGCTTAGCATTTCATTTTCTTTTGGCATTCATTTTTGAACTTTCTCTTCTTTCTCCTTTGCTTTTTCTCTTCTTTCCTTTCTCTTTTTCACCGTCCTCTTAAAAAAATAGAAGGGATGGAGAAAGATAAGGTCAATAAGAATGAGCAGAAAGAAGAAAAATATCTACCTGGAACAAACTGGGCCTACTGACTGACTATTTTCAGTGAATTACTGCAGAGTGTGTTTCCGCTCTGGTTATTTGCACAATGAAAATTTCAGCTTTGTAAAAGACCTTCATGTTCCTGTGAATTCCTGTAAGATATACCATTCTGGTGTGGTCGACTGTCTACCTTTGGAAGGCCGGATCACTAGTAGCATAGCAGAGCTTTCTCCTTGCAATATCTATTTCTCCTTTTTAATGCGGATTTTTAAAATGTTTTCATGAGGGGAAATGCATTTCCATTTTCGTAAGGACAGGTAGTATTCAGACTCACGTAACCTTTTTTTTTGCAACATCTGTGAAAGATCAGGCTCTTTCATGCTAGATAACAAAGAACTTCCTTGTTCTCATTCTTGATTCTGACCTTTTTTTTTGGCTCACATTTATATTGGGACTATTGATGCTCAATATTTTACCATTTATGGTGCCAGTAAGAGTTATAATTTATTTGTATGATACTTTGTATTATTTGGCTTGATAATTTATTAGCCAGCTTACTGTATTCAGTATCATCTAAGTGCCATAAAGTTTAATTGGGTGCCATTTCCTCTATACTTTCTCATGAATGTTTACGAAAGGAAGTTCCATCTTTTCACAAGTGCAGAAACATCACTTGACTAGTTAGATGTGACACAAAGCTGCAGGTAAGCAGACTGCAGACACCAAAATTATAATTCCCTACCATGTTGAGCTGATGTGCTTCCATAAATTACACTGTCTCTTCTCTTTTGCTAGAAGGCAAAAATGACCATATGGTAGGTTAGTTGAAAAAAAAAAATAAAGTATTACTTTGCAACCATGACTGTGAATTGTCATCCAGCTTCAACAATATCTAGGATCATATTACACACACACACATATAGGTACACATACACATATATAATTCCAGTATAAAGCAGGAGCCTCTCTACCAAATTCAGTGGCAACTCAATAACACAGCAAAATGAAGGCACTGGAATTGATTTTCATGGTAAAAACTGTCAAAAAAAGTGTAAAACAGATTTGATAAAGAATTTGTCAGTCCCTTGCACTTATCTGAGGTTAATGGTTATGTGTGCTACCATATGTTGAACATCAAGCTGTTGTCTTTGAAAAAAAGCAGCAATAATCAAGAAAGCCTTGGATTCTAAATGGCACAAAATCTGCCTGTGTTATCATCTGAATATCTTTTGGCTTTCCAAAGATCTCACTGGGATACCAGTAAGATCAAAAGCCACTTAGATGAGCTGAGATTTTATCTCACATATGGACATAAAATTTGTGCAGGAGAGGCAGTGTGAAGTGGTTAGACATGGACTGATAAAAGTAACTGTGTTGGTGTGGCCATACTCCATCGTAAATTAAATTCTAAAACAGGAAAAAAAAACAACAACCTTTTCACATATTTTACGTTTGACAGATTTGTGAGCCTGCGCTGCATTCAACTATCCAGGCAGCTTTACAGATTCCTTGACTCCTACCATGACAGCTACATGGCTGTCCATCATGTCGCTGCCAAACAAAATAAAGGTAATTTGTGGTTAATGGAAATACCTTCTCTTAGAGTTTCAGGAAGTCAGCTGTCCAGTGAGAGCGAGCAGTACTCTTGACCCTGATGCCTCTCATGTGACAGGGTCAGGAGTAACACCAGCTCTTTTACTCCCTCTAGGGGACTGCCCAACAGAAACCAGAGTAATAGTTTTCCTAGGAGACTCCCTTTTGGCTGCTGTATTTCCTTGCAGTTCATGTACCAAAGCTGCTAGAGTCAAGGTAGGTTCACCATCTGTGGTGGTTTTACCTTGCTGGGCAGCTGAACTCCACTACAACTGCTCTCTCACTCCCCCTCCTTAGAAGAAGAGAGGGAGAAGAAAGTATGCTAGAAAGAAAAAAAAAAACCACAACCCACGGATTGAGATAATGATAATTTAATTAAAGGGAAAAAAAGAGCAAAGGCCGTGCGGAAGCACAAAGAGAGAGAAAAGACATTACTCTCTACTTCCCATCAATGAGCGATGTTTGGCCACATGATGTTTTCCCCACACGATGATGTCATCGATGTACTGCAGGTGTTCAGGAGCTCCCCCCTGACAGGACAAGGAGTTTGCTTACTAATTACTATCACTGGCAAAGCAAACTCAACGTAGGGAGGTTAATATAATTTATTGCCTATCACTAACAGACTACAACATTAGGAATCTAAAAGCGAACTAAAAACACCTTCCTCCCATCTACCCTCTTCTAATTATTCCCCCTGAGTGGGCCAGGAGAATGGGGGTTGCAGTCAGTCCAGAAGACTTCATCATCTGCTGCTCTTTCACAGTCAGTCTCTTCCCCGGCTCCACTGTAGGTTCCCTCCCATGGGATGCAGCGTGGTGTCATGTTAAAGGGTGTAGCCGATTAACTGTTACGGGTCCGGTCGGATTCAGGGTACTGAACTATCACAATCACAGATTCACCAATAACGCATTAACCGATATGGGTCTGGTCGGATTCAGAGTACTGAACTACCACGGTCACGGATTCACCAATAACATATAACCGCCCTTACTCTAGTCGCATTCAATGAGAATGATCATGGCTAGGAACAATGCAGTTAAGTGCAATTTATTACAGCAACAGGTACACAGGTTCTTTGGATTGCTGGCAAAAGTTACTGTCTGCAAAAGCAAGCTAGCATGCATGAAATACACAGGTGCGCAGCCTGGAAATTAACTCATTAAAAGGCACAAAGACTCTACAGAGATTTCTAAGTTTCCGCGGAGACACACAGTATAACCAAGCGTTCAAATCTCACCCAAAGGCGTCCCAATGGGGGGGAAGAGAGGCTCAGCCCATCGACTGATCCCAGGTGTCAGGAGGTCCTCGGGATGGTGTATTCCCTCGGGATGGTATCTCCCCTGATGGTGGTATCTTCCCTAATGATAGTATCTTCCCCAGTGATAGTATCTTCCCTGACATCCCCTCTCTCTTAGGCCAATTTATATTATTTTCTATCTTTTAGGTGGAGCTTGAGTGACTCTAGTCAAGCATATCTTAGTTATGATTGGTGAAAAGTTTTTCCGTTTCCGTTTAAAGTAATAGGCTCTGAGAAATTCAGAGCGCATGCACAGTGAGGGGTGGTCACACCTTGGAGCCTTACACTCCAGTGGGTCCAATGTGCCAGGCTATTGAATCCACACAGTCCCATAACATTGGTTGTCCCTTTCCTCTGCCTGGCTGATACCCTTTCCAGAGGTAGTCTATGCCAATGATGCATGGAGCCTCCAGGCCAGTCACAGTGGGGTACTTTTGCCACTCATTCCCAGTTACACTCATTTTTGCTTCCAGTACACTTAAGTGTTGGGACCCCCCCTTTTCACTCCCAAAACCCAGATGGTTTCTGCCCCTTGGTAACCTCATGACATTAGGTTACACTGTGCGCTGGTGTCCACTAGAAATTTGTACTCCAGGCCATCGAATTCACACAGTCTAATAAAGCCAGTTGTCCCTTTCCTCTGCCTGTATGGAAGCAGGACCCCTCTAGTCCTGGTCATTGTATTCATTATTCACTTCCTGTAAATGAGAATCAGAAGTCCCTTCATTAGGGTCAAAAGATCGATCAGCCCTTCTACTCTGTCTGGGGAACTGCCCACTAGAAACTGGAGCAGTAATTTTCCTGGAAGAACCTATGTTGTGGTTTAACCCAGCCAGCAGCTAAACACCACAGAGCCGTTCGCTCACCCTCCCCCCTCCCTCTCTGGGATGGGGGAGAGAAAAGAGAAAAACTGAAGCCTGTGGGTTGAGATAGAGACAGTTTATTAGGACAGAAAATAAAATAATAATAATAATATGTACAAAACAAGTGATGCACAATGCAATTGCTCACCACCCGCTGACCGATGCCCAGCCTATCCCTGAGCAGCTGCCCCCCCCACCCCAGCTAGCCACCCCTATATATTGTTGAGCATGCCGTCAGATGGTATGGAATACCCCTTTGGCCAGTTTGGGTCAGCTGTCCTGGGTCTGTCCCCTCCCAGCTCCTGCTGCACCCCCAGCCTGCCCGCTGGCAGGACAGAGCGAGAAGCTGAAAAGTCCTTGGCTTGGTGTAAGCACTGCTCTGCAACAATTAAAACATCAATGTGTTATCAACATTATTCTCATACTTCATCCCAAACACAGCACCCTACTTGCTACTACGAGGAAAATTAACTCTATCCTAGCTGAAACCAGGACAATATCCACCCCTTATTCCATACCATTTATGTCATGCTTAGGTCCTACACTTTCCAATACATTCCAATTAGTCACCAAATTCATATATGTATATAAAATGTCCACTAAGTTTGTTTAGTCTGTGACTGACTTTGAGCTCCATCTGTCCCAGCAGTCTTTCAGGGCAGAAGAGATGGTGTGTGATGTTGGATTGTGACATGCTGAAGTCCGTTCTGGTTCCATCATGCTGATGTGTTTGTCCAATTCTATTAACATTCTCTAAACATGTTATCTGCAGGACTTACTGTGATACCATTAATGGGACATTGATATATAGCAATCATAATGGTGATGACATGCAGTATTAGATAATAATTAACATAATATGATTCAACTTATGGGCTATTCTCACCCAGTATTAAATCCCCTTGAGGTACACACCGGACCTCCCCATTCTTTTACATTACCCACCAGGTGCACCCAGGTCCCTGGGCGAAAGCAATCCCACAAATGGGTTTCCCTTTGCCTGAGGCAGGAATAGTCCAGACTGTCTTACCCAGCATGTTTTTTACGTGTGCTACAGGGACTTTATCCCCTTCTACAGTACATAACAGGTTTGATTGGGCAGGTCCAGCTCGGTTGGCAGATCCCCTGGTACTGACTAAGCAGGTGGCCTTTGCCAAATGTGCATCCCAATGTTTGAATGTCCCAGCACCCATTGCCTTCAGTGTAGTCTTTAACAGTCCATTGTATCGCTCAACTTTACCGGAGGCTGGTGCATGATAGGGGATGTGATACACCCACTCAATACCATGTTCTTTGGCCCAAGTGTCTATAAGGTTGTTTTGGAAATGAGTCCCATTGTCTGACTCAATTCTTTCTGGGGTGCCATGTCACCTTAGGACTTGCTTTTCAAGGCCCAGGATAGTATTCCGGGTGGTGGCATGGGGCACAGGATATGCTTCCAGCCATCCAGTGGTCGCTTCCACCATTGTAAGTAGGTGGTGTTTGCCGTTGCAGGTTTTGAGGGAGTGTGATGTAATCAAACACAGAATCACAGAATTGTAGGGGTTGGAAGGGACCTCGAAAGATCATCGGGTCCAACCCCCCTACCAAAGCAGGTTCCTCAGAGCAGGCTGCTCAGGTAGGCGTCCAGACGGGCCTTGAATATCTCCAGAGAAGGAGACTCCACAACCTCCCTAGGCAGCCTGTTCCAGTGCTCCGTCACCCTCACTGTGAAGAAGTTCTTTCGCATGTCGGTGCGGAACTTCCCGTGCTCTATCATGTGGCCATTGCCCCTTGTCCTATCCCCACAAACCACTGAAAAGAGGTTGGCTACATCCTTCTGTCTCCCACACCTCAGGTATTTATACACATTGATGAGATCCCCTCTCAGTCTTCTCTTCTCCAGGCTGAACAGACCCAGGTCTCTCAGCCTTTCTTCATAGGGAAGATACTCCAGGCCCCGTATCATCTTTGTGGCCCTCCGCTGGACTCTTTCCAGGAGATCCCTGTCTTTTTTGTACCAGGGAGCCCAGAACTGGACACAGTACTCCAGGTGAGGCCTGACCAGCGAAATCTGCCAGGCCTCTCCATATTTATATTTCAGCCATCGTCCTCCATACCAAAGAGGCTTTGACCGCTTGGCTTGCTTGATTGCAGCACGTTTCACAATCATGAATAACCTGTGCTATAGTGTCCATGGTCAGGTCCACCCTTCGATCACGAGCCCATCTGTATGTTGCATCTCTGCCTTGATGGCCCGAGGTGTCATGGGCCCATCGAGCAATAAATAATTCACCCTTATGTTGCCAGTCCAGATCCATGTGAGCCACCTCAGTCTTAGCAGCCTGATCCACCTGCTGGTTGTTTTGATGTTCTTCAGTGGCCCAATTCTTGGGCACATGAGCATCTACATGGCATACTTTTACAACCAGGTTCTCTGCCTGGGCTGCACTATATTGCCACAATGCAGCAACCCAGATGGGTTTGCCTCTGTGCTGCCAGTTGTTCTGCTTCCGTTGCTGTAACCACCCCCATGCTTCCATGAGTTGCTACCATCCTTGAATCAGTGTAGAGATAGAGAACTGTCCACTTTTCTTGTTCAGCAATATCTAAAGCCAGCTGGATGGCTTTCACTTCTGCAAACTGACTCCATTCACCTTCTCCCTCAGCAGCTTCTGTAACTCATCATGTAGGACTCCTACAGCAGCTTTCCATCTCCGATGCTTTCCAACAATACGACAGGACCCATCAGTGAACAGGGCATATTTCTTCTCATTTTCTGGTAGCTTGTTATACAGTGGGGCTTCTTCAGCACAAGCGACCTTCTTTGTTGATATCCCAAAATATTTGCCTTCTGGCCAGTCCATAATCACTTCCAAGATTCCTGGGCGACTGGGGTTTCCTATTCGAGCCCGCTGAGTAATCAGTGCAACCCACTTACTCCATGTAGCATCAGTTGCATGATGTGTAGAGGGAACCCTTCCTTTGGGCATCTAGCCCAGCAGTCGGGGTGCCAGGAGGAGCTGTGCTTCAGTCCCAACCACTTCTGAAGCAGATCGAACTCCTTCATAGGCTGCTAATATCACCTTTGTAGTTGGAGTGTAGTGAGCCTCGGATCCTATGTAAACCCGTCTCCAAATCCCTGTGCCTGTTCCCAATCCAGGCTGGACTATGTCTGGGCTGTGTCTGTGGTATGTCAGTACTGGCTCTTCCCAGTGCTTCTCAGAGCCTGTCTTCAGATTAACAGTCTCGGTCCTTTGCCGGCTATACCGAGACAACCTACCACCCCCGATGGGACCGCTGAAATCAGGGGGTGCACCTTCCTGTCTGTGGTGGCAAGAACTGTCTGGAAGGATACAAGATCCTGGACAAGCCCCCAGTTGTGAGAAAAATCTCCATAATTATCTTCAGACAGGATCTTCTGTGAAGCTATTTTATTCGCGATTGCAATGGCGGGTGTCCTGTCAATTAGGAGCACGTTATAGTAAACAAATCATAGCCTTTTATTCCCTATTACCCAATGCCTGATCACCTCTCCTGTTTCCTCATTGGCTGAGTACTACAGGTTCACAAGCTACTTGATGCTCCTCTATATCATATATGTACATTTTTTATCAACCCTTTAATTTCTCCTTTTTCTTTTTTTTTCCTCCCTTATGTTTAGAGAACTTGTGATCTTTGTTTTACTGTTCTCACACTGCTCATCCTGTTTTTCTCAAGCTTCTACCTTATTTTGGAACAGTGAGGCCTTCTACTGTCCACTTATCTACTTAGCATTTCTCCTTATTTTGACTACACAGCTACCTTGGAATACAGAAAAGTAATTCTCTACTGCAAAAACACAACTTAGTTTCTCATAGCCCAGGGCCATGGTTGCCAAGATTTTGAAGGTATGTGTTATATGAATCTTAGCTATCACTCCGAATCAGTGCATCAAAGCATCCAGAAGCTGAAAGGATTAACAAATCAATTACAGTTACAAACAGAATGTAATCCTTTGGGAATTTTGGTATGGCTCTGTGGAACAGGAGCCTGGGTGAAATGTGCTTATAGTAGTTATCATGTTAGTTGTAGTTTTTTGTAGTGCTTATGCTTTGTTTGCCGTGTATAATGTCATGTGTTCAACAGATTGTGAATCGTAGCATTGATAGGGTGTTAGATACTGAAGCATGTGTTGCGATGTTATTAAAACATGTAACCTACAAAACGGGATCAATAATTTGAATTACTGGCTTACTTAGCAATTGTAATAATCGAAGATGGGAACAGCATATTTACTGTAATAAACAAAAAAGTGGGAATTGTGGGATACATAATCATATAGAAAATGTATGTTTAATTAGCAATGTATATGAATAAATTGTGGGAAATGTAGAAAAAGTAGGTTTAATTAGAAATGTGAATAAGACTTGTGAGAATCCAAGAAGGGAGTTCTGAAGACAAGAGAAACGTGGAGGATGAGAGTCACCATGGAGCCTGAGGCATACATACATAAATAACAAGAGGAGATAAGAGCAAGGACTGCTACAAGGCCCAAGAAAGAGGAAAGTAACGAAGTGTTGACCAAAACCTGTCATGGGAATAGGAGGTTGCGATCAGGTACCTACCAGCCTGAGAAATACAAGGATCAAAGGACTGTAAAGGGGGGCTGGAGGGTTTTTTGGAACAAAAAACTCTGGAAGGAAAGTATATAAAAGGAGCATAGCTGGGTTGCAATAAAGATTCTTACTTGATCGTAATAAGAGTCTGTGCACCCAGTCACCACACCGTAGTACACCAAGGGCCACAGGGGACAACCTGCTTCACCATAGTCCTCACCACAAGGTCACAGGGGAATTCTGCTCCGGTGCCTGGAGAACCTCTACCCCTCCTTCTTCACTGACCTTGACATCTGCAAGGCTGTTTCTCACTCCTCTCTCTCTCCCAGTTGCTGTTCCCCAGCAGTTTTTTTCCCCTTTCTTAAATATGCTCTCACAGAGGAGCAAACAACATCGCTTATTGGCTCAGCTCTGGCCAGCAGTGGGGCCCTTATCTAACATGGGGCAGCTTCTAGATCCTTCTCATAGAAGCCACCCATATGCCCCCCCCGCTGACAAAACCTTGCCACGTAAACCTACTACATTCCACCCCTTGCCTCTGTGAAAAGCATATTTAAGAATAATCAGAATATACTCTTACTTTACAATCATCACAACACGGACAAAGTGGACAATTTACACACACTCCACCCCTCATCCCTTCACCACACTAATATGAAACATATTCCTCACAATTACTGCTTTCATGAAATCTTCACAACTATTGCATTCATAAAAAACATCCAGTCCATTTTTTGCCTGTTACTTCTCTTAGCTATCATCCTTATCTCAAATTCTTCGAGCCCCACATTGGGCGCCAAAAAGGACTGTGGTGTATTTTAGTCACAGAATCACAGAACTGTAGGGGTTGGAAGGGACCTCGAAAGATCATCGGGTCCAACCCCCCTACCAAAGCAGGTTCCTCAGAGCAGGCTGCCCAGGTAGGCATCCAGATGGGCCTTGAATATCTCCAGAGAAGGAGACTCCACAACCTCCCTAGGCAGCCTGTTCCAGTGCTCCGTCACCCTCACTGTGAAGAAGTTCTTTCGCATGTCGGTGCGGAACTTCCTGTGCTCCATTTTTATGGCCATTACCCCTTGTCCTGTCCCCACAAACCACTGAAAAGAGGTTGGCCAAATCCCTCTGTCTCCCACACCTCAGGTATTTGTAAACATTGATAAGATCCCCTCTCAGTCTTCTCTTCTCCAGGCTGAACAGACCCAGGTCCCTTAGCCTTTCTTCATAGGGAAGATGCTCCAGGCCCCATATCATCTTTGTGGCCCTCCGCTGGACTCTTTCCAGGAGATCCCTGTCTCTTTTGTACCAGGGAGCCCAGAACTGGACACAGTACTCCAGGTGAGGCCTGACCAGGGCAGAGTAGAGGAGGAGGATCACCTCCCTTGACCTGCTGGCCACACTCCTTTTAATGCATGCCAGGATCCCATCGGCCCTCTTGGCCATCAGGGCTCCCTGCTGGCTCATGGTCAACCTGTTGTCCACCAGGATCCCCAGGTCCTTCTCCCCAGAGTTCCTCTCCAAAAGGTCACCCCCCAGTCTGTACTGATACTACCGGTTGTTAGTAGAATTAGTCGAGTGGGCAGTTGAGCTCCACCTCAGCTGCTCTCTCACTCCCCCTCCTCAAAGGAAAAGGGGGAGCAAATATGATGCAAACGTCTCAAGGGTTGAGATAAGGATGGGGAGCACACTCAACAATTATCGTGATGGGCAAAACAGACTCAGAGTAGGGAGATAGTAAGATTTATTGCCTATTAATAAAAAGCTAGAGAAGTAAGAAACAAAGGAAAGAAACCAAAAATGCCTTCCTCCCATCCACCCTCTTCCACCTCCTCCCCCTGAGTGGAGCAGGGGAATGAGGGAATGAGGGTTACGGTCAGTCTATAGCACTTCATCTCCGCCGCTCCTTCTCAGTCACTCTCTTCCCCTGCTCCAATGTGGGGTCCCTCCCACGGGATGTAGTCCTTGCTGAACTGATCCTGCGTGGGCTTGTAGTGGGTTTATGTGGCAAGGTTTTGGTAGCAGGGGGCCATAGGGGTGGTTTCTGCAAGAAGAATCTAGAAGCTGCCCGATGTTAGATAAGGGCCCTGGCGCTGGCCAGAGCTGGGCCAATAAGCGATATTGTTTGCACCTCTGTGAGAGCATATTTAAGAAAGGATAAAGAAAAAAAAAAGAAAACCCGCTGGGGAACAGAAACTGGGAGAAAGAGAGGAGTGAGAAACAGCCTTGCAGATGCCAAGGGGTGGCACAAAGCAATGTTTCACTTTGAATAAAGGGTTAAAACAACTAGGAATCGCAGATGGTCCTAAATGAGTGGGATGCTTAGGCAGGATGTGCAGAACAACAGAACACCAGATAAGAAGAAGAAGCATTGTCCTTGGGATGCCAGAATAGGCCATAAAACTAGAGATAGCAGGAATACCAGCCACGAAACCAGCACAAACAGGATCTGTGGGCGAGCAGGGGTCCAAAAGTGTCCACTCAGCAGAAAATTGGACTAAAGGTGAAAAGTACATTGGGAGGAAGACTCGCAGCCTTCCTCCTTGGGACCACCGCCCACCCTTTGACGACCACTACTCAAGGACTAAAAACAGATCTGCGCAAGCGTAAAGCATTAAGAGACTAATTAGCATGAAAAGTGGGGAAGCGAAGTGTTCTCCCCGATAGCCACTAAAACTCGAAGCAAAACTGGGCCAGTTATTCAGGCCCCTTTGTGGCAAGCCGTGGGGACTAATGGCCCGATTCGAATAAAAGTGCCATTCACAACTGCGGAGTTAGATTCCTGGAAGGAAGCTGTTAAAGGGTATCGAGACGATCCAGAGGCTGTGGCCAGGAGATTTGAGTTAATAGTGAGAAACTTGGACCCTGATTGGAGGGATATAGAAATAATGCTGACGGCATTATCGGAGACTGAAAAGCAGTTGGTAGTAAAAGCTGCGCGAACTCAAGTACAGGCACAAGTAACATCGGGGGTAATGCCGGGAACAGTGGACATATATGTGCCACAGGTAGACCCTAATTGGGATTATAATGATGAGAATGATTATAGGTTATTGAAAAGATACCAACAATGGATTAGGAATTGCATTAGAAAATGCAATACCTAAGTCTGTGAATTGGTCTAGATTATATACTGTCAAGCAGGGACGGACAGAGACACTCACGGAGTTTCTGGACCGTTTGAGAGCTGCAATGCAGAAATTTACTACTCTCGACCCATCTTCAGAGACAGGTCGGTCACAGTTGGTCTCACTATTTTTGGGTCAGTCAGCGGAAGACATAAGAAAGAAGCTTCAGAAACTTAAGGAGCCAGATGTGAGGGATTTGGAACGACTAATAGAGGAGGCCTGGAGGGTATTTAGGAATCGTGAAGGGAATGAGCGACAGAAGTTGGGAAGGACTATAGCAACAGCCACGATAGCTGCTCTGCGAAAGCAAGGTGATGTGAAGAGAGGAAAGGATCGAGGAGGTTTGCGGGGGGGGGGAATGAGACCCCCTTTAAGATCGGACCGATGCGCATACTGTAAAGAATTGGGCCGTTGGAAGAGGGAATGCCCGCGGCTACAAGAGGGCAGTAAAGCATTGGTAGCAAACGTAGCCACGGGAGAATGAGGTAGACCGGGGGATTCTACCCTAGCAGATCCACTGGTTAAAATGAAGCTAGGGAAAGCAGGACGAGAAATAGAATTTTTAATAGATACTGGAGCAACTTATTCGGTATTGAATCAAAGATTAATACCAGAGGGGAAAGATTTTGTGACTGTAATTGGGGCTACAGGACAGCAGGAAAGAGCATTATAAATTGGGAAAACAAATGGGAATACACAGATTTCTGTATCTGCCAGGCTCACTGAGGTCTCTGCTTGGCCGAGATTTGTTGGAACAATTGGGAGCAGAAATTATATTTGACAAAGGGAAAATGAAATTAAAAGTAAAGGAAGAACAATTGATAAATATGTTGAGCCTGGCATTGATACAGCCTATACAGACTGATCTCAGAATTGAAGTACCCCCAGAGGTAGTAGACCAAGTATATCCTGGAGTCTGGGCAACTGAGACCCCTGGGAGGGCAAGAAATGCAGATCCTATTATTATCAAGTTAAAGCCTGGGGAACGGCCTGTGAAGGTTAAGCAATACCCTCTGAGGATGGAAGATAGAAAAGGAATTAAACCCATAATAGATAAATTCTTACAATGTGGCCTTCTGAGAGAATGTGAGTCTGAATATAATACACCTATATTGCCAGTCAAGAAGGCGGACGGGAAAAGTTATAGACTAGTACAAGATTTAAGGGCTATAAATAAAATCACCGAGGATATACACCCGGTGGTAGCTAACCCGTATACTCTGCTAACTAAATTGAAGGAGAACCAGGTCTGGTTTACTGTGCTGGATTTAAAGGATGCCTTCTTCTGCCTAGCCCTAGCCTCTGACAGTCAAAAGATGTTTGCCTTTGAATGGGAAAATCCAGATACTGGAAGGAAAATGCAATTAACTTGGACAGTACTTCCCCAAGGATTTAAAAATAGCCCAACTATTTTTGGAAACCAGCTATCTAAAGAACTGGAGGCATGGGAACGCCCAAATGTAAAAGGAACCTTGTTACAATACGTAGATGATTTGTTAATAGCCACTGAGACCCGAGATGAATGTATATTGTGGACAGTAAGTCTCTTAAACTTCCTGGGTTTAAGCGAATATCGAGTATCTCAACAGAAGGCTCAATTGGTAAAACAACGTGTTACTTACCTGGGTTTCGAGATTTCAGGAGGACAACGAGAATTGGGAACGGAACGGAAAGAAGCTATTTGCCGTACCCCAGAACCACAGACCATCAAGGAGTTACGAACTTTTCTAGGGATGACAGGTTGGTGCCATTTATGGATTAATAATTATGGGCTAATTGTAAAACCCCTATATGACCTCATCAAGAATAACCAATCAAAATTGGTTTGGACGGGGGAGGCATGGGCTGCCTTTAAGAAGCTCAAATTGGAACTAATGAAAGCACCAGCTTTGGGTTTACCGGACATATCTAAACCTTTTTGGTTGTACTCTTATGAGAGACAAGGGGTGGCTTTGGGGGTGCTGGCACAGAAGTTGGGTCCCTACAGGAGGGCAGTGGCCTACTTCTCTAAGCAATTGGATGAAGTGAGTAAAGGTTGGCCGGGTTGCCTTCGAGCAGTGGCTGCTGTTATCGTAAATATACAGGAAGCTCGGAAATTCACTATGGGACAGAAGATAACCGTGCTGGTATCACATACTGTCTCGGCGGTCTTGGAACAGAAAGGGGCACACTGGTTATCCCCTCAAAGGATTTTAAAATACCAAGCGATATTGGTGGAGCAAGATGACGTAGAAATTGTGGTCACTAACATTGTGAACCCAGCTTCTTTTCTTAGCAATGCTCCTGGCGAGCCAGTGGTCCATGATTGCATCGAAACAATGGAAGCTGTGTATTCTAGCCAACCTGACCTTAAGGAGGAGCCTTTGGAAGATGCGGAGGAAACATGGTATACTGACGGAAGCAGCTTTGTGAAACGAGGACAACACAAAGCAGGGTATGCGGTGACAACGACTCAACAGGTGATTGAGTCAAAACCATTACTTCCAGGGACGTCTGCTCAGAAGGCAGAAATAATCGCCCTCACACGAGCATTGGAATTAGCAGCAGGGAAAAAGGTAAATATCTGGACAGACTCTAAGTATGCATTTGGTGTGGTGCATGCTCATGGAGCTATTTGGAAGGAGCGTGGACTGCTGACATCCCAGGGTAAGCAGATAAAACACGCTAATGAAATACTGAAGTTATTAGAAGCAGTGAAACAGCCAAAAGAAGTGGCCATCATGCATTGCCGAGGACATCAAAAGGGAAATGCGGATCCGGAAGTTGGTAATCGATTGGCAGACCAAGAGGCAAGAAGGGTTGCAGAAACGGGAGAGGCAGAAGTAATGGCTATAATACCAGACGGTAAGATACAGACCCTAAATTTTGAACAACCACCTAGCTATTCAAAGGAAGACAGGAAATTGATAGAAGATTCTGATGCAAAGGTAAGGGACAATGGGTGGGCATATTTAGAGGATGGTAGGGTTATAGTGCCTTCCAACCTTATGTGGTTTTTGATAATGGGGGAACATCGGAAGACTCATTGGGGAGTGGATGCACTTTATAAGGAATTGAGTCAATCAATAATAGGGAGGAATTTATATACTACAGTCAAACAGGTAACTCAACAGTGTG
>MU011901.1:31535-58096 GCA_011074415.1 Stictonetta naevosa
TGACAGGTCAGGCAAACCTAAAGCGGGTGCCTTTGTGAGGGCCTCTTTCATCTTCCTGAAAGCCTCCTTTTGTTCCTTACCCCAGACAAGCACATGGGCCTTCTGAGCTTCATAGAGAGGCTTAGCTATGAGCCCATAGTCCATTACCCATAGCCTGCACCAACCAGTCATACCCAAGAAGGCCCTCAGTTCATGTAAGTTTTGAGGTTCGGGAATATCGCAGATGGCCCGTATTCGATTGACTCCTAATCTTCTTTGTCCTTGTGAAATTTCGCATCCTAAATATATTACTGTTAAGCATGCAATCTGTACCTTTTCTTTTGAGGCCTTATATCCATTCATTCCTAATTGATTTAAGATTTCAATAGTTACCTGGATGCACTGTGATTCCTCCTCGGTAGCTATTAATATATCATCCACATATTGTAGTAACAAATATTGGTCCCTTGGTATCTGGATACATCCTTGCTTAGTCCAGTCTTCTATTTCCTTGGCCAATTGACTACCGAAGAGAGTTGGACTATTCTTGAATCCTTGCGGGAGCCTTGTCCAAGTTAACTGCATCTTCCGTCCGTTGTGCGGATTTTCCCACTCGAAGGCAAAACGTTTCCTGCTATCCTTGTCAATGGGTATGCAGAAGAAAGCATCTTTCAAATCTATTACTGTGAACCATTTATATTTCTCCTTCACAGATGTTAACAATGTGTAAGGATTAGCCACCACCGGATGGATGTCTTTTGTTATTTCATTTATTGCCCTAAGGTCCTGTACCAGCCTATATTCCCCATTGGGTTTCTTTACTGGGAAGATTGGGGTGTTATATTCTGATTTGCATTCCTCCAAAATATGGTAATTAAGAAATTTGTCTATTATCTTCACTATTCCCAACCTTGTTTCCAGTTTTAATGGGTACTGCCTGATCCGAACTGGCCTAACCCCCTCCTTTAACTCTATCTTCACAGGTTGTGCTCTCTTTGATTTTCCAGGTACGTCTGTCTCCCAAACTGTAGGTATGACTGCATCCTCTACCTCTTTTGGTATCTGTGGGACAGCCTTCTCTGTAATCATCAAAATCTGTCCTACTTTTGATTCCGGAATTTTCATAATTAACTCCCATCCTCGAAGACCAGGGTGGCATTCAATTTTGTTAACAGGTCCCGTCCCAAAAGAGGGACTGGGCACTCTGACATAGACAAGAATTCATGGGTTATCTCTTTACCCCCAAACCATAAATCGAGGGGTTGAAGGAATGGCCGTACCTCCTCCTTCCCGGTGGCACTTACAATTGTAGTCTTTTTATTCCCCACCTTCCCATCTAATTCATTAAGTACTGAATATGTAGCTCCTGTATCAATAAGAAACTTTACCTCCTTATTCCCTATTTGAATTTTCACAAAAGGTTCCTTGTCTTCTGTTAACCTATTATCTAGTCAGCTACTGTATTCTCCCAGCACCATGGCTTTTGCTATTTCTTGATTCTGAAAGAGGTTCTTGGTGCTGGAAAACTGTTGCTCCCTAAAGGGGCACTCATTTTTCCAGTGACCTTCCCTCCTGCAGAACACACACTGATTCAAACCTAGTCTGTCTACCCTGTTCCTACCGGGACCTGCATATCCTTTCCCTATCCCTGCTCCTTGGCTATTAAGATTTCCTCTTCCCTTACCCCTTAGTCCCAAACCACCTCGTCCCTGAATTACAGCCAGCAAACCCTGTTGCTGTCTCTTGCTTGTTTCCTTCTCCCTATTATTATATACCTTCCAGGCTACCTCTAATAACTTATCCATGTTCCTCAAGTCCACACCTTCCAGTTTCTGTAGCTTTTTCCGAATATCTTCCTGTGACTGCCCTAAGAAAATAAGGGCTAGTTGAGCTTTTGCCTGGTCAGTTTCTATGTCCAAATCAGTGTATTTTTATTTTTTTATTTTTTAGCAGTTTCTTCAATCTTTCCAGAAACGCGGAAGGCGATTCTGCCTTTTCTTGCCTCACATTATATAATTTTGACCAGTTTATGTTCTGTGGCATAGCATTTTGTACACCAATTTGTACCCAATCCTGATACCTCTTCAGCTTCCTCATTCCTTATCCTGACTTGGTGTTTCTGGGGCAGACGGTGCGATATCCAGATCTATATTTCCACTGTCTGCCCTACAGCAATTATTTTTCATAGCTTGGTGTTTCATACAGTGCCTGTCCCTGGTACAGGCTTGACATTGTTCATTAGCAGATATTTCTAGTACCATTATTCCACAAGCACGCTGCCACTCGGATTTTCTACGCAAATAGAAAAATAACTCTACATACGGGAGTTCATCCAGTTTTCCTTCCCGCTTACAAAACAACATAAACTGTAAAATGGTATTATATTGTAAAGTTCTGTTTTCAGGCCATTTTTCCTGATCCTCCAATTTGTACTGTGGCCACCAAGTATTACAATAATCAATTAATTTCACTTTTCACATTTCTTGCCCAAAATTTCCCTCTCTCCAATGGGCTAATAAACATCCCAATGATGACGATCGTGGGATAGACGCACCCTTTCCCAAAATCTCTTTTAACGTGTCCATTACCAATATAACTTTACAAAGTAACCAAAAGCCAGGTGCCGCTTCTGCAGCACTTACCACACAAGAGTTAAAACCGAGAGTGCTGTTGCCGCAGCAACACTTACCAGACCAGACGCTGATCCCGCAGCGTATACCAGACCACTCATGCCAAACGCAAGAGTTAAAACCGAGAGTGCTGTTGTCGCAGCAACTCTTACCAGACCATTACCAGACCAGACGCTGATCCTGCAGCGTATACCAGACCACCAATGCCGAACCTGCAGAGCTTTCGCTACTGTCTAACGGACGGCGCCTAGGCTTACCCCGGGAGCTCCCTGCCCAACCGAGCGTGGCTTTCGCCGCGTCTGACCGGCAGGCTTTCCAGACCAGATCGGTACCGAAAACCAGAAAGCACCTTTGCTTACCTATCCTGTGGTACGTTGTGAGCAGCGGAGGTTGGTCGTGGTCCATGGCTCCCCGAGAAAGTCCTCGGTGCCGGCTGGAGCGTAACCGAGACATGATCCGCCTCAGCAGTGCCCATGCCGTCCCATCTGGGTCGCCAAAATGTTAGCGTAGCAGACACATAACCACAAGGTGATTATATGAAGGTGCTTTATTCAGCTCTGGAAACCAGGGGCAGGCGCCCAAATCTGGCTTCAAGTCCTGTTACATCCCGATCACTATTAATATCCTAAAGGTTACATATTCATTAGTATTCATTAATATTTACAATATCAGCCTCGCTTCGTATGTTAATTATTTCTCCTCCCATTCACACATGCGTGGTGCACTCTGGTGGTCGTCCTGGGAGTCGTCCAGATGAAGTAAGGAGTCATCCTCAGGGTTAAACTTTTCACCTTTTCTCTTTGGCGCATGCTCCTTTTCAGTTCTTGACTTTAATTAGTTCTTGGCTTCAGTCCTAACCCACCTTATCCAACTTATCTTTTTTAACGAGGCTCAAGTTGTTCCTGTTTCATCTCTCAAGGCCTGTCTTGTCTTCTCCCTCCTCCTATCATTATTTATGCCTTCCTTTATTATATACACGATAATATTTGGCTATGAATCTCTCATCCCATTACCAAGAAATGTTTCTTAACCCTAACATGTAGAAATCCTGTCAGAAATAAAATTAACCTTAGTAGTTGTGGTGGTTTTACCTTGCTAGGTAGCTGAACTCCACCACAACCGCTCTCTCACTCCCCCTCCTCAGAAGAGGAGGGGAAGAAGAAAAGGAAAGAAAACAACTCGCAGGTTGAGATAAGGATAATTTAATTAAAGGAAAAATAATTATTAAGGGAAAATTATTAATAATTACATCACTTAACTAAAGGGAAAAGGGAAAGGAAAAAAGGGAAAACAAACAAACAAGCAAAGGCCATGTGGAAGTGCAGAGGAAAGAAATTACTCTCTGCTTCCCACCAACAAGCAATGCTTGACCATGTCCTCGAAGCAGGGCCTCAATGCACGTAGCCATTGTTCGGGCGGATAGATGTTTTCAGAACGAGAGCCCACCCCTCCCCTCTTCTGTAGGAGTGTGGCCATGGGGGTCGACAAGCCCCATGGTTGGTGATAACATCGGGCTCTTAACGATCAGGCCATCAGGAATGTAAAGAGTTTAGAGGGAACAAAGAGGGGTGATTCAGGAGATGCCTTGCGGTTGCTTGTTCTCCGGCGGTTGGGGCATGGGGGTTGCTGGGTGTTTGCGGTTGCCGGGCAAAGTTGTTGACCAATGAATAGTTAGTGGGAAAGTACTGCTGGGGGGAAATGGTATAAGAAAGGAGCCTGTCCTCAATTTGTGGAGGCAACAGATATATAATGAAGTTATGTCATCAATAAAGTAGCAGCAGTTACTGATCCTAAAAGAACCCTGGTGTCTGCGTGGTCATTATGCCACACTCTCCTTCCTTTTTCCACTTTTTATTGCTGAGGGTGACATCATATGGTATGGAATACCATACCAGGTCAATGGTATGGTATGGAATACAATACCAGGTCAGCTGCCCTGATGATGTCCCCTCCCCACCTCTTGCCCACCCCCAGCCTGCTGGCTCCTGGTGGGGAGGGAGGGATAGAGGGAGTCCTGATGCTGTGCCAGTATTGCTCAGCAGTAGACACAACACTGATACCACTGCTGTTCTAGCTACAAGTGCAGAGCACAGCACTGTATGGGCTGCTGCAGGGAAAGTTAACTCAATCCCAGCCAGACCCAGTACAGTATTACCACAATTCTGCAAGTAATCCCAGTTAGTTTTATAATGTTTAAATAAAATATTTGCTTCTTTCCTGTTGCCTGAACTTGCAGATAAGGGGTGTGACTAGAAACAGGAGGAATAAGCTAAACCTTCTCTACCTGGGGTATGGGAGTTGCACAGTAAAGAGGTTTTTTTTTTTGAGGCAATTTCTTGCTTTCAATTATCTTGAAAGAACTTGACTGAAGCTTAACAGCTACATGATTCTGGAGAGAAAGGAAATGGAAAAAAAAAGTCTAATAAGATCTAATAAGATGAAATAAAAATATAGTGTTGCAGTTTTCGGCAGCAAATTGGCCTACCACAGGACAGTCTATGCTGCGGAGAGTCCAGTTAGAAGGGATGTGAGTCCAGCCCAGTGACAATGAGTCAAGATGCATCATCTTTCTCAGAAGAAGTGTGCAGATTACAAAGAAGTTGCACTGTAAATGTTCTATTATTTCAGTGGTGTAGCAATCTCAGTTAAACTGATTTGTAGCTGTTTCATTTTAGATGGTTCAGTGCTATGTAAATACACAATTGAAAACCCAGAAGAAATGTCAAAAACAAAATACAAAGTAGTGGTTACAGCATATACAGGCGAAGGAGAGACTCCCATTGTTAACTTTATATACATAGATACACTGTTTAACTGTGACTATTGGCAATGAGAAATTTTTCTCCTAGCAGACAAATGGGAGGATGTTAGAGGTTAGAATAACCTTCCTTTCTCAAGGGAAAGCATTTACTTCTCAATGCACTTGAGAAAGGAGCCAACTGAGAAATGAAATATGCAGCCCAACATGGCATTTTGATCCTTAAAGTAGCTATGTCTTTACTTTAGAATTAAAATACTTCTACAACCATATTTAAATCTCATATCCTGGGAAGTAGCATAATACATGCAGATTTGCAGGACTAGTGAGTCCTGTTTGCTAGCTCATTGAAGAACTGTATTTAGATTTAACTAGTTTTCTAATATGGGTAAAACTACATACCTGTGTGCAAAAAAGAGAATATCTGTATGGACTCTTGATCTTCTAATATTGATTCTTATTCTCATCAGCTTTTAAATCCATGTGGTGGTTTTACCCAGCTGGGCAGCTGAGCTCCACCACAAATGCTCTCACTCCCCCTCCTCAAAAAAAAAAAAAAAAAAAAAAGGGGAGAGAAAATACAATAAGAAGGGCTCAAGGTTTGAGATAAGGACAAGGAGATCAATCAACAATTATTGTCACAGGAAAAACAGACTCAACATAGGGAGATTAATATAATTTGTTGCCTATTACTTCCAGACTAGAGCAGTGAGAAACTAAAAGCAAACTAAAGACACCTAGCCCCCCCCCCCCCCCCCCCGGACCCCGGTGGGCGGGGGGGGCCGCCCCCCCCAAGTGGCACAGGAGAACAGGGAATGGGGGTTGTGGTCAGTCCATAACACTTTGTCTACACCACTCCTTCACAGTCACTTTCTTCCCCTGCTCCAACATAGGGTCCCTCCCATGAGATACAGTCCTTCCCAGACAGATCCTGAATGGGATTCCCACAGATAGCAGCTCTTCAAGAACTGCTCCAAGTACAGGTCCGTACTACAGGGTCCATCCAACAGGAGCAAACTGCTCAAACATGGGTCCCCCATGGGCAGCAGCTCCTGCTAGATCACCTGCTCCTGCATGGGCTGCTCTCCATGGGCTACAGGTCTGGCCTGGAGACTGTTCCTGCGGAGGCTCTCCATGGTCTGCAGCCTCCTTCAGGCCAGATCCACCTGCTCCACTGTGGGCTCCTCCACAGGCTGCAGTGTTGGAGATCTGCTCCACCGTGGTACACCATGGGCTGCGAGGGGACAACCTGCTTCACCATAGGCCTCTCCACAGGCTGCAGGGGAACTTCTGCTCTGGCACCTGGAGCACCTCCTCCCCCTCCTTCTTCACTGACCTTGGTGTCTGCATCACTGTTTCCTTCAAAGGTGCATTTGACATATTTTTTAAATTGTCCCCCCCCCCCCTTCCATGTAAACCCAATACAATCCATTGCCAAGCAAACACCTCCCTAAGTCAATTGTTGGTTTGGTCCCTTGAAAACACCACTCAGCAGTCTCAGCTGTGAGACTTGTGATCCAAATTGGAGGTGTTGGAGGTGCCTAGTTTTGAAAAATTTCCCTGGGGTGAAGTTGGAGGAAAGGGTGAAGTGTTGGCTTGTGCAAGGACACTTCATGTTTAATGCTAACTAGCAAAAGTTTTTAAATGGTACCCTCACAGAGGCAGTTCTGCCTCTTGCATTTGTTTTGTAGCTCCCATGCTCTAGTCTTATCTTGTACAGGCAGAGACATTTGTACTGGGTTAATTAATCCAGGAAAGATAAAAAGGACAACGCAACATGTATATTATTTCCTGCTATGGTTTGTGATAGGGACACACAAACTGGCTGATACAAGGCAAGAAGGCAGTGGCCAGGGTAGAGGGGGGGAGAGCACTTGTTCATTTTCAGGGCCTTCATGTAGTAACCTGAACTGTTTATGAAAAACATAGCCTATAGCTGTGTTTTCCAACCAGAAGTAAAAATATTGAGATTTTTGTGTCAGCATAAATCCTAGGAGAGCAAAAACACTGCTAGTGTCTATCTTGATACAGTCTATCTATACTGGAGGTACTGAGTTTATGTCAACGCTGTCTCACTGTAAAACTGCCATCTTTGGGTATCTGTGAGGAAACCTAAAACAAATAGTTAAAGTGAGATTACTATTGATTTAGCTTTTGGAAATTTACACTTATAATTAAGAAGCCAACATGAGGGCAAAATAAAGGAATCTAATAATATTTCAGTGTTGGTCATCAATATCCAAAGACATATAGCTCTCTCCCAGCCAAAATATCTTTCAAACACAGACCACACAAATTCACTGCTGAGTTAGTGGCCTGTATCCCACATGAACTTGATGGTATTTTTTATTCCAGAAACTCAGGTTGTATTGAATTTAAACAGGTGAGAAGTTGAAAACAAAATTTTCAAGTATTTTTCTTTCACAGTAAACATGCTGTACTGACTAGCCCTGCTAGTGATAGTTCCTTCATTAGTAGCAGCTCTATGCCTCTGGAAGGTGAAGTGGTAAATTATAATGCATTTTCTTCTTGTAGCCAGAGAATTCAACTAGTGTGATTCACAAACCACAGCTACAGCTTGTTGCTTCCAGCCCGTTGTAAGGTCTCATTCATTTTTTCCTTTGACTGTCCAACTGTGTGGGTGTTGTATTTGGCTTGCAGCATTTCTGAGACACTCATAATTTCCAGCTGTTTCTGTACCCATCTATGTGTTGGATCTGCTGGTAGAATATGCTTTGATGAGAGAGAAAAAAAAAAAAAGATTTGTTTTGCTTTCTTATTTCCAGGGTGAAGGAGTGCTGCTGTCCTTTAATACCTAATCCTAACAAGAGAAAAGTGTTGTTATTCAAAGAGTCTAAGGTAAGATCACTGAAAAATCTAATATTTTTAAGTTTTCCATTCTTGATTAGTAAATATTTTCCTCTGTTGACTACATTTAAAAATGAGTGACACTCATTATTCATAAACTAATATAACTTAATATCATCATTTAGTGGAAAAAATCTCCTTTTGATATTCAGGTGACGCTTCAGCTGCTTTGCTGCAGCCTGTAAACTGTATCTGCCTACCCCTCCTGCTGCATGTGTCCCTCTTGCTGTCACCTACTGTAAGGCACAGGAGTGTGATCCACTTAAAGGTCCTTGGGAGGATGCAGGGGGCTCTGCCAGGCACTGACATGTCTGGTGGGGAAGAAAGGATTGGCAAAAAGCCTTCAGCTTCTCCTGTAGCCCCTTTGAACCAAGAGCTGCTACCTCAATGCCATGTTCAAAGGTGTTGCAAAACTAGGAACAAATCTCTCACCCCAATACATGTAGGGGGCCACTGCTGGTTTTCACTGAACACCAGCGGCAGAAGTCTGTAAAACTTGCACCCTATGATGCTGCTTTCCCATTGCTGTTGTTTCACACAAACACTACACAGCTAAAAACCCTAGCAAAGTCTTTAAAACTGAGGGACATAGAATCATCTAGGTCAGAAGAGACCTTCAAGAACAAGTCCAACCCTCAACCTGACCTACCGAGTCCTATCACTAAACTATGTTCCTTAGTGCCATGTCCACACGTCTCTTGAATACCTCCAGGGATGGGGACTCCACCACTTCCCTGGGCAGCCTCTTCCAATGACATTTACTTCTGTATCAGACATATTCTGATAAAATCCAGCCTCCATCAAACATTTTGTACATTTTCCAATAAATTCTGTTCATTTATATGAAAAAGCCAAACTCAGATTTATAAGGCACTTTTAGAAGTGCTTGACCAAGTGCTTGGTCATCTGCCGAGGCGATCGGCTCAGGGGCAGACGCGTTCTGCATCGGAGCGGGGGATCGGGCAGGCAGGGCAAATTTTCCGGCATCGAGCCTACTCGAGGGAGCCGCCAGGACCCGGCAGCCCTCGTGAGGGAGGCTGACGAGGCGAAGGCGGAGCCAGCAGCGCCCCCTCCCCGGCCGTTTAAAGGCAGCCCCTAGGGAGCGCGAGCGACCAGGAGCGCGGCGACCAGGACAGGCAAACAGGGCGTGGCGCGGCAGAAGGGTGTGACGAGGTAGTTAGCGCGGCAGTTCGCGCAGGAAGGGCGGAGAGCAACCCCCGCCCACACGAACACCTCTTAACGACAGCCGATAGCTAGGCGATAATGGTCTCCACCAGGCACGGTGCTCTCTCCAGGAAGTCGGTATACACCCAGACCGACTACCCGTTAAAGAATGCAGCGGTTCAGGTCACCGGATGCAGGGAGTGTCAGAGCCTGCTGCTGCCATCGGCGGGAGGCAGAGGTACTGTGTGCGTGAGGTGCGAGCAGGTGAACGACCTGGTCCGCATGGTGGCGGAGCTCAAGGAGGAGGTGGAGAGGTTGAGGGATATCAGGGAGTGTGAGCGGGAGACAGACTTGTGGAGTAACTCCCTGCAGGGCCTCAAGGAGTGGTACCGGGGTGAGACACCCCAAGTGGGGGTAGACCCCCTGCCCTGTCGCTGTCGGGCAGAGGGAGGGGACCTAAGAGTTGAGGAGGAATGGAAACAGGTCCCTGCTCGACATCGCAGGCGATGCCCTCCCCTTCCGGCCCCACCTTCCCAGGTGCCCTTACGGAACAGGTTTGAGGCCCTGGAGCTCGAGAGACCGGTGGCTGAGGAAGAGGAAGCAAGTGTTCCCAGGAGGATGCCTAGGGCGAGGAGGTCGACTCCACGCCTCAGGACTGCCTCCATCAAGAAAGACAGGAGGGTTATTGTTGTGGGAGACTCTCTCCTCAGGGGAACAGAGGGCCCTATTTGTCGGCCTGACCCTACCCGTAGGGAAGTCTGCTGCCTCCCTGGGGCCAGGGTCAGGGATGTTGCCAGGAAGCTTCCCAACCTGGTACGCCCCTCTGATTATTATCCTCTTTTGATAGTCCAGGCAGGCAGTGACAACATTGAAGAGAGAAGCCTGAAGGCTATCAAAAGAGACTTTAGGGAGCTGGGACGGTTAGCAGATGGAGCAGGAGCACAGGTGGTGTTTTCATCCATCCCTACGGTGGCAGGGAGAGGTACGGAGAGGACACGGAAAGCCCACCTGTTAAACACGTGGCTCCGGGGCTGGTGCCAACGAAGAAATCTTGGGTTTTTTGACCATGGGGCACTTTACTCAGCACCCGGCCTGATGGCCGTAGACGGGTCCCTATCCTTTAGGGGAAAAAGGATCCTGGGCCAGGAGCTGGCGGGGCTCATTGATAGGGCTTTAAACTAGGTAAGAAGGGGGATGGGGCTGAAGCATGGATTGTTGGGGCTGTGCCAGGGGGAACAATGGCAAGGCCGGAGGATAAAGTAAAGGCCCAGCTGAAGTGCATCTACACCAATGCATGCAGCATGGGTAACAAACAGGAGGAGCTGGAAGCCATCGTGCAGCGGGCAGGCTACGACTTGGTTGCCATCACGGAGACGTGGTGGGACCACTCTCATGACTGGAGTGCTGCGATGCCTGGCTATAAGCTCTTCAGAAGGGACAGGCAACACAGAAGGGGTGGCGGTGTGGCTCTCTATATTAGGGAGTGTTTCGATGTTGTAGAACTCGAGGCTAGGAATGACAAGGTCGAGTCCCTTTGGGTTAGGATCGGCGGGGCCAACAAGGCTAGTGTTCTAGTCGGGGTCTGCTATAGACCACCGAACCAGGATGAGGAGACAGATGAGGAGTTCTACAGGCAGCTGACAGAAGTTGCGAAATCTTCAGCACTTGTACTCGTGGGGGACTTCAACTTCCCTGACATATCCTGGAAACACAACACAGCCCAGAGAAAGCAGTCTAGGAGGTTTCTGGAGAGCGTGGAAGATAGCTTCCTGACGCAGATGGTTAGTGAGCCTACCAGGGGTGGCGCCCCGCTAGACCTTCTCTTCACAAACAGAGAAGGACTGGTGGAGGATGTGATTGTCAGGAGCTGTCTTGGGCAGAGTGACCACGAAATGGTGGAGTTCACTATTCTTGGCGAGGCCAGGAAGGGGACCAGTAAAACTGCTGTATTGGACTTTCGGAGGGCTGACTTTGGGCTGCTCAGGACACTAGTTGGTGGAGTTCCTTGGGAGGCGGTTCTAAAGGGCAGAGGGGTCCAGGAAGGCTGGGAGCTCTTCAAGAGGGAAATCCTAATGGCGCAAGAGCGGGCTGTCCCCATGTGCCCAAAGATGAGCCAGCGGGGAAGAAGACCAGCCTGGCTGAACAGAGAGTTGTGGCTTGAGCTCAGGAGAAAAAAGAGGGTTTATAATCTTTGGAAAAGTGGGCAGGCCACTAGGGAGGACTATAAGGATGTAGCGAGGCTGTGCAGGGACAAAATTAGGAAGGCCAAAGCTCATCTGGAGCTCAATCTGGCTACTGCCATTAAAGATAACAAAAAACGTTTTTACAAATATATCAACACAAAAAGGAGGACTAAGGAGAATCTCCATCCTTTACTGGATGCAGGGGGAAACTTAGTCAGAAGAGATGAGGAAAAGGCGGAGGTGCTCAATGCCTTCTTTGCCTCAGTCTTTAGCGGCAATACCGGTTGTTCTCTGGATACCCAGTACCCTGAGCTGGTAGAAGGGGATGGGGAGCAGGATGTGGCCCTCATCATCCATGAAGAACTGGTTGGTGACCTGCTACGGCACTTGGATGTGCGCAAGTCGATGGGGCCGGATGGGTTCCACCCAAGGGTACTGAGAGAACTGGCAGAGGGGCTGGCCAAGCCCCTATCCATCATTTATCAGCAGTCCTGGCTATCAGGGGAGGTCCCAGCTGACTGGCGGATAGCAAATGTGACGCCCATCTACAAGAAGGGCCGGAGGGCAGACCCGGGGAACTATAGGCCTGTCAGTTTGACCTCAGTGCCAGGGAAGCTCATGGAGCAGATCCTCTTGAGAGTCATCAGGCGGCACTTGAAGGGCAAGCAGGCGATCAGGCCTAGTCAGCATGGGTTTATGGAAGGCAGATCCTGCTTGACGAACCTGATCTCCTTCTATGACAAAGTGACGCGCTGGGTGGATGAGGGAAAGGCTGTGGATGTGGTCTACCTTGACTTCAGCAAGGCTTTTGACACCGTCTCCCACAGCATTCTCCTCAAGAAACTGGCTGCGCTTGGCTTGGACTGTCGCACGCTTCGTTGGGTTAGAAACTGGCTGGATAGCCGGGCCCAAAGAGTTGTGGTAAATAGAGTCAAGTCCAGTTGGAGGCCAGTCACTAGTGGCGTTCCCCAGGGCTCGGTGCTGGGGCCGGTCCTCTTTAATATCTTCATCGATGATCTGGACGAGGGCATTGAGTGCACCCTCAGTACGTTTGCAGATGACACCAAGTTAGGTGCGTGTGTCGATCTGCTCGAGGGTAGGAAGGCTCTGCAGGAGGATCTGGATAGGCTGCACCGATGGGCTGAGGTCAACTGCATGAAGTTCAACAAGGCCAAGTGCTGGGTCCTGCACCTGGGGCGCAATAACCCCAAGCAGAGCCACAGGCTGGGAGATGAGTGGTTGGAGAGCTGCCAGGCAGAGAAGGACCTGGGAGTGATGGTGGACAGACAGCTGAATATGAGCCAGCAGTGTGCTCAGGTGGCCAAGAAGGCCAACGGCATCCTGGCTTGTATCAGAAACAGTGTGACCAGCAGGGCTAGGGAAGTGATTGTCCCCCTGTACTCGGCTCTGGTGAGGCCTCACCTCGAGTATTGTGTTCAGTTTTGGGCCCCTCGCTACAAGAAGGACATGGAGGTGCTTGAGCGGGTCCAGAGAAGGGCGACGAAGCTGGTGAGGGGCCTGGAGAACAAGTCCTACGAGGAGCGGCTGAAGGAGCTGGGCTTGTTCAGCCTGGAGAAGAGGAGGCTCAGGGGCGACCTTATAGCTCTCTACAGATACCTCAAAGGAGGCTGTAGCGAGGTGGGGGTTGGTCTGTTCTCCCACGTGCCTGGTGACAGGACAAGGGGGAATGGGCTTAAGTTGCGCCAGGGGAGTTTTAGGTTGGATCTTAGGAAGAACTTCTTTACCGAAAGGGTTGTTAGACATTGGAACGGGCTGCCCAGGGAAGTGGTGGAGTCACCATCCCTGGAGGTCTTTAAAAGACGTTTAGATGTAGAGCTTAGGGATATGGTTTAGTGGGGACTGTTAGGGTTAGGTTAGAGGTTGGACTCGATGATCTTGAGGTCTCTTCCAACCTATAAATTCTGTGATTCTGTGTGATTCTGTGAAATAATCACTCCTTTTCCTTTACACTGGATTTTTTTTCACTGAGTAGTGTTTTGTTTGTTTGTTTCTTTTGTGCTTCCAGTGTAAAATGGGTCTGAGCAAGTACTAAAAATAAGCAACTGCATTCCTGACACCCTAGTAGTGCATAAGGCCAAAGCCCAGAAATTACATCCATGTAGTCTGACATCTTCAACAGAACATATGATTGATGTTCACAATTATTCCTGGGTTTACCTTAATGAAAATGAAGAAAGACTTTACATACACACTGTCCTGGTTTCAGCTAGGATAGAGTTAATTTTCCTCCTAGTAGCTGGTAGGGTGCTGTGTTTGGGATGAAGGATGAGAATAATGTTGATAACACATTGATGTTTTAATTGTTGCAGAGCAGTGCTTACACTAAGCCAAGGACTTTTCAGCTTCTTGCTCTGTCCTGCCAGCAGGCAGGCTGGGGGTGCAGCAGGAGATGGGAGGGGACAGACCCAGGACAGCTGACCCAAACTGGCCAAAGGAGTATTCCATACCATCTGATGTCATGCTGAACAATTAATATGGGGTGGCTGGCCACAGTGGGGGGACCGGCTGCTCCGGGATAGGCTGGGCATTGGTCAGCAGGTGGTGAGCAATTGCACTGTGCATCACTTGTTTCGTACACATTAGTAGTACTATTATCATTATTATTTTCCTTTCTTTTCTGTCCTAATAAACAGTCTTTATCTTAACCCACAGGCTTTTATTTCTTTGTAACTCTCCCCCATTCCAGAGAGGGAGGGGGAGGGTGAGTGAACGGCTGTGTGGTGCTTAGCTGCTGGCTGGGTTAAACCACAACACACAGCTACACCTCAGACTCATACTTGGCTTGAAAATTTTGCTTATTCTTCTCATCTTGCAGTTGACTCTGACCCCTATGAAATACCAGAGGCACTCAAAACCAGCAAGCCAGAACCGTCAGCAGTGCTGTATCAGCCACAGTACTACCTCAGAATTTTGAATGAAGATGCTGCCTCATCACCCAGAGAAGCAGCTGTCAGGAAGACCAATTTGAGATATATTTCACAAACAGAAATGCACTGCAGTGGAAGGAGGCATTGATGTACCCTCTTTGACCGAGTTTGTCCAATGTTTGGGTTACAAAAATACAAAGAAAGTTCTTAAAACATGACAACTTTGCTTTTTGACAAAGGCTTTCACAGGCCCAAATGCCCTACTTCTATTAACTGTGTAAAGCTGTTGGTTTAGGGCTAGTTCAATAATACTGAGTTTTGCACTGGAATTATGCGTGCTATAGTTTGATTGGCATTATGTATTTGCAGGCCGATGGTTTGTGGCCTGTAATATGCAGAGGGAATTTTTTTTTTTTTTCAACAGGACTAAAGATTAGAAAAAATATTTCTGGCATGGGGGGTGGGGTGGAGAGGCATGTATTTTTTTATTATTATTTAAAAACAATTACATTAATAATGGTTGAATGAGTTCAAAGCTGTTTATTTCTTGTTTCATTTTTTTTTGTTTATAATTCAACTTTCACATCTGTTGTTGAAATACTAACACTTAAGTTCAAACATCACATAATGGAAAATGACTAATTCTCAGAATTGGTACTCTACATTTTTTAAAATAAAAGTGATATACAAACTATTAAGGAGTTTGCTTCTATTTTTACAAGACATCTTACAAAGCATTAATGCAAAATATACTTTTGACAAAAAATGTTTATTTGGAAAGATTCAGGTTGTTCTAGTTAATTAGCAATTTACAAATATAAATAAATTTCCAACCCATTTCTAGTGCTGAGACATACATATGAGACCAGAACAACTATAAGAAGTTTAAGTACATTTCATTAACAATGCATCCCTTTGATAAGATTATGCTTCAGGAGGTTTTTAATGCCCATAGACATGAACTGTACACAGTATATATATAAAAAGCAAAAAAAAAAAAATAATCAAGGTAGGCAATACCATTTTGGGACAAGCCTCTGTATAAATTATACACAGCTCAATGCAGTATTTTTATGGAAAATATATAAATACTTTTGTTTCTATGTTACAGGTATACAATATAAATCAGATTTCAGTGTCTGTTCAGTGACCTACAAACACTAGAACCTCCAAATATGTAGCACTGTATTACTAAATAAAAAAAAGACAACTTAGAACAGGAAGAATAAGTCTTGAGATTTTCCTTGATCCCTTCCCTCTTCAGAATGATTAATTTACATCACCTCTTGTAATGCAATTTGAGGGATGCTGACAGCCCAGTTTTAGAACATTTTTTTCAAGTAAATCTATGAAATATCTGCCTTCAGCCCCTAAGACATTGCATCTTGTGTTGAAAACCTATTCCATAGCAAAATGGCATGTTACACTTTTAGGCATGAATTACATTTCTCAAATTAAATAGCTAATTTTATAAAGTAATTCAAGCAAAATGTGCAATTTTTGCATACTGTGACACTGCTATCCATGTGCCAAAAATTGTCCAAAGAAAATCCACATTCTTCACTGAACATACAAATCTGTTTGAAAATAACTATCTAGGGAACCAGAATCGAGTTAAACAAACAAAAAACCAACAAGGAAAATAGGGACTTCTAGCAACGTGGAAAGATGGTTTCTAACATGTTCCCAAAGATCTTTTACAGTTTGCAGATTTTACTCTCACCTAATATATATCTTTATTAAGCACATGATAGTAGAAGTGTAATAATAATAATAATAATAAAGTTAGAGGACCTGCTTTCAACAGGCTCCACAGAGAAGCACCAAGTAACAGAACTTCTGTACAGCCCTGCCGGAGGTGAGCAGAAAGCTTGGAAGTACTCCAAAGCCTGGCAAGAATTCCTCCACTGAGACTCCTCTGCTCGAGCTCACACTCA
This sequence comes from Stictonetta naevosa, assembly GCA_011074415.1. NCBI lineage: Eukaryota > Metazoa > Chordata > Aves > Anseriformes > Anatidae > Stictonetta > Stictonetta naevosa. Next base: position 47,943 of record MU011901.1, read on the forward strand.
CTTCAAAGGTAACCCAAGTGTCCTGAAGTCCAAATATCCAAATACCAAGACCAGAACATAGACTAAGAAGCAGCAACAACTCTTTCATCTCTGAGAAGTGGAGAGAAACAGCGCCTCCAAGGAAAAAAAAAAATCAGAACCCTTAAGTTAGATCTTTGCCCTTTAGAAAGGGCTTGCCCTTTCCACTGACTGTAAAAGGAGATCAAGAAAGTGAGCCAGATAATTTAGTGGCTAAATTCCACTGGTTTCATGGCCAGGCTTTCCTTCCCACAAGGGCTTTCACCATAGGCAACCAACATACTCCTATTGCTAGGTCTTCAGAATGTTGTTTTTTTTTTTTTTTTTTTTTTTTTTGAAGGTTTAAAAGTTAAGAATACCACCCAGGAATCTGCCTCGAGACAGCGTGGTGGTGGGTGGCAAGGTGTGTGGGAGGATATGGGCAGGTACTTGTCACAGTTGTCTCCTCCAATGGTTTTGAACTTCTATGTTATCACATTTAATCAATCAGGAGTTTTCTTTGCCACAGCAAACTAAATTTGTATATAGTGTCCAATGAGTCCTATCTGCTTTACCATTTGTTCGACTGTATGACAAACCACTAGGGTTAGAAAAAATATGAAGTGGGTGGTCTGTCAGCTTCCCTTCCTACCCTTTCTAGGAAATATATCCACAAATTTTATTTACCAAATTTTTCTTTTGAAGTTTTATCATGAAGCAAATAAAGCCCCCAAATAAGAAGTTTAAAAGGGATATTTTAGAAAAGAAATTGATAGAATTAGAAATTCACAGTTTATAACTAGGCCAATATAAAATTCCTTCAATAACAGTATCCCCTCATTTGCCAATTAAAATGAAACATTGTGACCTTAATGTAAATTAATTCTAGAAATGTGTTATGTACAGTACAGACTTTACATTCTTTATGCATACTTCTTGAACTCTGACACTAATATACTTTTAGAAAAAAATCATATTTTAACTGAATTTGCTATAATAATTTGTACATCAAGTTTCAGTTGTTATGGATCCCCACACAAGCTAGTATTTTAGAAAACATAAGATGGAGAATCTTTCAAAAGTATATTGACATTGCTTTTGCTTACCTTTTTATAATGAGGCCTTCCTATTACATTTTCTACTTTAAGTGCTATGTATTAAACTGGTAACAAATGAATAAGGGTGTTTTATTTAAATACAGGTGATAAAAACTTGTTTATTTTCCTTTAACTGCAGAAAAATAACATGGACTTGTTTGATGTAACCCTATCTAGTTATTAAAACAAGTCTCTTATACTATAGCCTAACTGAAGTAGTATTTGAAACTACTATGTAAGGTATGCCAGCCCCATTTTTGAGAAAACTACATTATTTCCTTTGGAGTTTATACCACTATTTGGTCTACTGTGATTGACATTTTGGTTTTACAGAATCATTTATTTCTTATGACCAGAGAAGTCCAATAGTTACTGGTGTGGTACATTTTCAGAACATTTCAACGTCTTGACGCATAGATATATTATTTGTGTCACTGACCAGTTTCTTTTAGCTCCTTCTTTCAGTGGGAACTCATGAAAAGACAATCACTTATCTTGACTTAAGTATTACTCTGACAATTATAAAAAATGGTAAAAGTGAATGGATAAAAAACCATTATACTTAGTACAGTCCAGCTGAATTATTCACCTATATCAAAATCAAAGGGTAACTCCTTCTATTACAGGCATTCTAACAAAGGTGGCCACGCTACTGTATATATAAATTTGCATATATTTATATTACCTTTGTATAAAGGCTTCTGAATATTCAGATGCATGATAAAAGTGATGGGGACCCTTACAGTAATGATTAAATGTCTTCGAGTTTATTTTATACAACATTAATTTATCTGATATAAAACATGCTTGCTAAAGGTTTTTAGTTAAGAATAAGACCAACATTCATACTATATGAGCATGTGCATAGAAACTGCAAACATGCATATCATTCAGGGAAAACAATTTGATTTCAGCATTTTAAGTATAAATTATTCATTATTTTAAAATCAAACTGTAGTAAAAATCCTTAACTGGTTCAGATAAAATATGTATATGTAAATGTAATGAAATTGATGAGTCTGCTAATAAAATGACTTACAACTACAGTAATATTAAAATAACTTTAAGGAAACCTCAGATTCACAGAGGCTTGTTTTTCTGTCTGAAGTTACAAGCCCCCCCCCCCCGCCCAAGTAGTGTTGTAAACAGTACAAAAAACAACAGAGAAGGGCTAACATTAATCCCCTGGTGTCTATGATCACAGTACAGCTTCCATTTGCTGGCAACGGAATGGACCCTCATCTCACTGGCTCCTGGTATCCAGGAGTTAAAAGCAAAAAAAGCAAGGCATCATTCTGCTTCTCTGGAACAGAATTAGAAGTCAATAATAAAAAATTTCTCCACATATTGTCCTTTTATTTTTATTATTACTTTTTAAATTTATGGTAAAAAAAACACACAACAAAATTAAAACTTGTAGAGGTGTTCAGTGCTTGGCTCTTGCATATATTGGTAATTACTTTTATTAAAACTATGGTAATGTTTAATAACTCCCCAAAGGGCTCAAAAGACTGGGGCAGTAATTGGTTGAGGAAGAAAAAGTTTTCAGTTCACTCTTCAGGTACCAGTAGCTTCTGGAATGGTCTTCAAACTTTATTACCCAGTCAATCAGAAGTTGTCTGAGGATTTCAGAAAGTCTTTATGTAAATGCACTGTGTGAGACAGAGGTCAGGATTCAGCTGATGTATCAATTACTGATTGTTTTGTTGGTGTTGCTAAAATAGCCTCTGCTTCTTCATGCATCTAAAAGAAAAAGACAGATGAAGCATTAATGTCCTTAGAGATATTAGGAGAAGGACATCACAAAATGGTTCTTTAATGCATGCCTGAAAGCATTTATTATTCAGAACATAAAACCTGCACCCAGTTGGCACATATTGGTGCATTCAAAGCATCTGATCCCTCCACTTACTTGTAAGAACTGCACATCTTGAAATAGCTCCTGAATGAACCTTCGAGATGGAAGTCGAAATGTACAATGTGCTAACAAGTAGGACACCTCAGAGTAAAGGCATATGTCATCAAATGCTTGGGGATACTTCTCCTTAATTCTGATCAACAGGAAAAACAGAATTTTAAAAGTCCTGAACAGATTTCCATAATATTTTTTTTAAAAAATGTTCAGTTAAGTTTTGATTGTCATAATTAAAAAAGTATAACTTTGCCTTCAGTAATAGGCATAAAATATGGATGTCATGAACTAAGAAAATTAGAACAGATAGCATTATGTTGTAACAAAATTGAAGAAATCTGTATTAATGAAATAGAATATATACTTTGAAAGTTATATTGAATATCTGAGATCACCTAGTCTTAAAATAGATGTTGAAAATGAACAGTGTATCAAAGAAGAGGCATCCACATATACAGCCATACTAAAAAATAAATATGGAAAAGATAACTTAATAGCTGTTAGCATTTTATAAATTAAATGAGTATTACTAAATTTTCTTTTAGAAGTTGTATGACAGTTTTCAACATAATTATAATAAAAATGGTAGGTTTCTGGACTAAGGTTTAGTCCCTAGATTTATATTCCTATATTTTTAACATGAGTTTTGTCTATAAATTAACGCCAGTAGTTGTACTCTTGCTTAAAGCAGATTTGTGTTTCTCAAGAAGTTACTTTCAGATTGTTACTCTGGTTATCTGACATATCTTATTTGGCACAAATAAACATAAAAGAATTATAATTTCTTTTTTAAAGACGCAGGACATACCAAGTATGCAATGAAACATCATTACAGTTAAACTACTGATTGGGAAAAAATGGAGAAGAGTAAGACATTAATGATAGAGCAAACAATATTAGAAGGAAAATTCTTTGCTTAGCTTTTACATTGTGTTCAACTACCCCCAGTAATCCAAAATAATATCTGCTTGACAGTATTTTGAGAAGTCAGAAATAAGGTGAACCACTATTTCAGAGTACTTAGAGAATACATATAACTAAATGTTGCTAAAACATCAGAAACACATTTAACTTACGTCAGGAGTCCAGTTTCATGGCCTTTAGTTCCTACTGAACTACTCAAATTGATTACTAAACGTAAGACTTCTTTCCGCAGAAGTATTCTGCACACTGGTATATCATCTGGGATTGATTTTACTCCTGGAAAAACAAATTCAACAGTATGAAGTTTAAAGCCGGAAGTCTTTGATTGTGCTAATCTTATGCCACATGAGTCTGTTTTGGTATTTTATACATACACACATGTACACACATGGATTTACATATATATTATGCAAAGCCTTTGATATGGTCCCTCACCACATTCTTCTCTCTAAATTGGAGAGGTATGGATTTGAAGTATGGACTGTTAGGTGGATAAAGAATTGGTTGGCTGGTTGCAGCCAAAGGGTTGTGGTCGACAGTTCTATGTCTGGGTGGAGGCCAGTCACAAGTGGCGTCCCTCAGGGGTCAGTCTTGGGACCGGTGCTCTTCAACATCTTTATCAAGGACATAGATGACGGAATCGAGTGCACCCGAGTTTCACGTCCTTTTTGTACTGTGGTGCTCAGAACTGCACACAGTACTCGAGGTGAGGCCGCACCAGCGCAGAGTAGAGTGGGACAATCACTTCCCTCAACTGACTTCATTTCCTTCATTTTGTTTTATCATAGAATGGCTTGGGTTGGAAGGGACCATCTAGTTCCAACCCCCCTGCCATAGGCAGGGATGCCACCCACTAGATCAGGTTGCCCAGGGCCTTGTCCAACCTGGTCTTGAACACCTCCAGGGATGGAGCATCCACTACTTCCCTGGGCAACCTGTTCCAGTGCCTCACCACCCTCTGAGTGAATAATTTCCTCCATATATCTAATCTAACTCTCCCCTCTTTTAGTTTAAAACCATTCCCCCTTGGTCCTGTCATTATCTGACTGAGCAAAATGTTGTTCTACATCTTTTTTATAAGCCCCCTTTAACTACTGAAAAGTTATAATGAGGCCACCCTGAAGCCTTCTCTCCTGTAGGCTGAACAGCCCCAGCTCTCTCAGCCTTTCTTCGTAGGAGAGGTGCTCCAGCCCCTTGATCATCTTCGTGGCCTTCCTCTGGACCCGTTCCAACAGATCAACATCCTTCTTGTGCTGAAACAGCCTTCTTGTGCTTTATGGTAGAAACATGCTTGGAAGTTAGACTTTTCATTGGTTTGACAGCAAGCCTAATTTCTCAGAACATTGATTTCTAAGTAAGGTTTCAAATTTAGTATTTTGATAAGCTTTTAGAAATATTTTAAAAACATGCAGGCATATTGTCAGACTAAGACCAATAAAAATAGAAAAGATGGAAATGACCATAGAAATACCATTGGTTGCATAAAAAGCTTATTAATGAGAATTAATTTCAAGATCAATATTAAGAAAAAACACTACAGACTGATCAATTTTAGAGATGAACAAAATTCAGCATTCTCATTCAGTCTTTATCACACTTACCCACATGGAACACTAACCTGTATGACTATATGAAGAGTTCACTTTGTTATTAGGCTGATAACCCAGAATTTGAATGCAGACACAATAAAGGCAGTTCTCATCTGTGTGCTCCTGTAGCCCATTATCCTCTGTATTTTCTAAAAACTGAGAGGTATCTGAATGGCTGGTATTCATTATTTCTGTGAGACTGATCTGCTGTTGGAGCATCTGAAAAGGACTTGTGACATCACTTGTACCTGATGGAAGACCTGTAGACAAGCAACCAGATACCAGAAAAAAACAAAACCACACAACCAATGATTAAAACAACATTCTAATTAAATTTATTCTTTTACAGCTGGAGGGGGTGGGAAAATCTAGAAATATCTAGTAACTTTGTTTTTAAGCATTTTTGAGGGCTTAAAATCCAAAGATCTGTTAGCATTCCAGAAATAAACATCACATTTCAGTCCCAGCTTATCACAGAATCATGGAATGACTGAGGTTGGAAGGGACCTCTGCAGATCATCTAGTCCAACCCCCTTGCCCAGCAGGATTGTTGTCTGTAGGTTGTAGTCCCAAAGCTGAGAAAAAATAAGAAAACCTTGAACCTTATGTCTGCAGATATAAGGGGTTGGCTAAGATCACAGGCCATCTTTATGACATGTCGGGAGAAACGAGGAATTTATAATCCTCTTGCAAACAGAAATACCTGGTTTCATACTTTTGTGGAGGGCATTAATCCCTGCATTGGGAGTAATAGAACTTGAGAGAGCAATAGTAAATATTTCTGCAACTTTAGAAATCATGCCACTACTAATGCTCTTGGTCGAATACAAACAGAAATAGAACAAGTATCCCAAATAGCCTTAAAAAAACATCTTGCCTTAGATGGGCTACTTGCAGCCCAGGGAGGTGTTTGTGCTGTGATAAACCACAGCTGCTCTGTCTATGTAAACGAGAAGAAGCAAATTCAAACAGACATTAACCAAATCTGGCAAGCATCTCACCTGTTTCACCAAATATCTCAGGATGCAACCTTTGGTAGTAGACCAGATTTTTCCTGGCTGTGGTCGTGGCTGCCAACTTTTGGATGGTTAAGACAACTGTTTTTAATTATTATAATAATTGTAGCAATAGTAGTGATATGTAGTTGTGTTCTGCAATGCATACCTAGTTGATTGAATTCATATAGTACTTTATTCAGCAAGCGCAAACCTCACCAGGTAATGTTAGTGAAACAAGATATAGATAACAGAATATTTCTTCAAATTAATAGAAATAGAAAAGAACTATGCAGTGAGAACTATGAAGCCTAAAAGTGAAGTTCATAGTCTCAAAGGGGGTAAATTGTAGTCCCAAAGCTGGGAAAAAAAAGAAAACCTTGAAGAAAATTGGGATGCCTGTAGTTTGTGTAGTCTTTCTATAGCTTGTGTAGCCTTTTAGCTGAAAGTAAGAGACAGGTAGCCTTGAGCTAGCAGAAGCAAGGAAGATAAGGGATAAAAGGTAAAAAATGAGAAGAAAAACAGCTCTAGGCTGTAATGCGCAAACTCAGTAGAGATATGTTAGATGAGCTGTAATAGCCAATCAAAAGTAGCCAAAGAGAGAGTTTTCACAAGTTTGTTGTGTATAAATTACGGTGATTCCAGTCAGAGGTGTGCTTGCTTTGCGAAAGATTGCCAAGCACCTGACTCTGCAGAGTTATATAATTAATTATTTAATTAAAAGACCTTCGTGTGGATTCCAACTACTTATTGGTGCGGTGCACTGGGCACGAACCTACGGACAACAGGATCCCCTAGAGGCCATTGTGCAGGATGGCATCCAGGCGGGTTTTGAATATCTCCAGAGAAGGAGACTCCACAACCTCTCTGGATAATCTGTTCCAGTGCTCTGTCACCCTCACAGTAAAGAAATGCCCTCTCATATTCAGCCAGAACTTCCTGTGCTTCAGTTTGTACCTGTTGCCTCTCATCCTGTTGTTGGGCACAACTGGAAAGAGACCAGCTCCATCCTCTTGACACCCTCCCCTCAAATATTTATACACATTCATGAGGTCTCCCCTCAGTCTTCTCTTTCCTAGGCTAAGCAAGCCCAGTTCTCTCAGCCTGTCCTCATATGACAGGTGCTCCAGTCCCCTGATCATCTTCGTAGCCTTCCTCTGGATTCGCTTCAGGAGCTCCATGTCCCTCTTGTATTGGGGAGCCCAGAATTGGACACAATACTCCAGGTGTGGCCTCACTAGGGCTGAGTAGAGGGGGAGGATCACCTCCCTTGACCTGCTGGCAACACTCTTCCAAATGCAGCCCAGGATACCATTGTCTTTCTTGGCCACAAGAGCACATTGCTGACTCATGGTCAGCTTGCTGTCCACTAGGACAGCCAGGTCTCTCTCTGCAGAGCTGCACTCCAGCAGGTCAGCCCCCAGTCTGTACTGCTGCTTGGGGTTATTCCTCCCTAGGTGCAGGACCCTGCACTTGCCCTTGTTGAACTTCATGAGGTTCCTCTCGGCCCAACCCTCCAGCCTGTCCAGGTCCCTCTGAATGGCAGCACAGCCCTCTGGGGTATCAGCCACTCCTCCCAGCTTTGTGTCATCAGTAAACTTGCTGAGGGTGCACTCCGTTCCATAAATATATATATATATAGAGAGAGAGCTGGCTGACGTCATCGCAGGACCTCTCTCGATTATTTTCCAATGGTCTTGGGAATCTGGAGAGGTCCCAGGGCTCCCCAGGGAAGTAGTCACTGCACCAAGCCCGTTGGAGTTTAAGAAGCGTTTGGGCTGTGCACTTAGTCACATGGTCTGAATTTTTGGGTAGACCTGTGTAGTGCCAAGAATTGGACTCGATGATCCTTAAGGGTCCCTTCCAACTCGGGATATTCCATGATTCTATGATTCTATCCTACTGGACAAAATGTCCAGCATACAGCTAAACAAAAACATCATATGATGGGTGAGCAATTGGCTGACGGGCAGGGCTCAAAGGGTTGTGGTAAATGGGGCCACATCAGTCTGGTAACCGGTCACCAGTGGGGTCCCCCAAGGCTCCTATTTAGGGCCAGTACTCTTCAATGTTTTTATAAACAATTTGGATGTAGGACTAGGAGGTGTTTTGAGCAAATTTGACGATGACACAGAACTTGGAGGAGTTGTGGACTCTGTTGAGGGTGGAAAGGCCTTGCAGAGGGATCTGGACAGATTGGAGAGCTGGGCAATCACCAACTGCATGAAGTTGAGAGCAAGTGCCGGGTCCTGCATCTGGGACGGGGCAACCCTGGCTATACATACAAACTGGGCAATGAGATGCTGGAGAGCAGCCCCGCAGAGAGGGATCTGGGGGTTTTGGTTGATATCAAGTTGAATATGAGCCAGCAGAGTGCCCTGGCAGCCAGGAGGGTCAACCGTATCCTGGGGTGCATCAAGCATGGCACTGCTAGTCGGTCGAGGGAAGTGATTGTCCCACTCTACTCTGCGCTGATGGGGCTTCACCTCAAGTACTGTGTGCAGTTCTGTGCACCACAGTACAAAAAGGACGTAAAGCTGTTGGAGAGTGTCCAAAGGAGGGGTCGCACAATTCTATCCTTTGCAACATCTTGTCATATATAATATATACATATAAATATAGAGAATCATAGAATCATAGAATATCCCGAGTTGGAAGGGACCTACAACAATCATCAAGTCCAACTCCTGGCTCCACACAGGTCTATCCAAAAATTCAGATCATATGACTAAGTGCACAGTCGAAATGCTTTTTAAAATCAGACAGTCTTGGTGCCATGACTACATCCCTGGGGAGCCTGTTCCAGTGCACGACAACCCTCTCAGTGAAGAACCTCTTCCTGATATCCAGCCTGAACCTCCCCTATTGCAGCTTGACACCATTCCCACGGGTCCTATCACTGGTGACTAAAGAGAATAGATCGGTATCTTCCCCTCCATTCCCCCTCGTGAGGAAGTTGTAGACCGCAATGAGGTCTCCCCTCAACCTCCTCTTTTTCAGGCTGAACAGGCCAAGTGACCTCAGCTGCTCCTCATACATCTTCCCCTCTAGGCCCATTCACCATCTTAGTAGCCCTTCTCTGGATAGAATTCAACTTCTAAACACACTGTAAGAAGGTATGTGGTCAATTCCAACATCATGTCAACAACAGTAACAGTAATACCCATGCAACACCAATGTCATTGAGTTTTCCTAGTATCAAACAATATTATCACAATATACAAAATGTATAAATCATAGAATCATAGAATCATAAATGACAGATGCAGAAATGAAAATAGAAACACAATTTAAAGATCGGTGACTTAGTGCCTGTAATAGCAAAAAAACAGACTCAAGAATGAAGAAACAAGCCTAAGATACTTTTGTGACATGTTCTTCCATGGTTGGAAAACACCAAGGAATAGAATTTTGAACGAGTGTTAAATTAGACTGTATTGTGGTTTAACCCAGCAGACATCTAAACACCACACAGCCCTTGGCCCACTCCCCCTGCTCCACTCCCCCCCCAGCAGTGGGATGGGGTAGAAAACTGAAATGTGCAAGAACTTGTGGACTGAGATAAAGACAGTTTAATAAGAAAGGAATAAATGAAAGAAAAGAACAAAACAACAAAAAAGCAAGGCGAGGCCGGTAGTGG
>MU011901.1:59373-70918 GCA_011074415.1 Stictonetta naevosa
AAGTGCTAAAAATACTAACTATGCATGGCAAAATTCTTGTGGTTTAACCCACCAGGCAACTAAATGCCACACAGCTGTTCACTCACTCCCCCTACAACTGGGATGGGGGAGAAATTTGAAAGAAAATTGCAAGAACTCATGGACTGAGATAAGGACAATTTAACAAGAAAGGGGAAAAAAAAGGACAAGGAAAACAACAACAACAACAACAACAAAAAGAATAAACAAAGCAAGTGATTAATAAAAAATGCAATTGTTCAATACCTAATAATGCCCAGCCAGTCAACAAGCAACAGATGTCCTCCCAGCCAATTCCCCACTGTTTTTATTGTTTAGCACAGTACATATGAATGGAATATCCCTTTGGCCAGTTTGGGTCAGCTGTCGTGGTTCTGTCCCCTCCAAGCTCATTGTGCACCCCCAGCCTCCTTGCTAGCAGGGCAGCATAAGAAGCTGAAAACTCCTTGACTCAGTGTAAGCACTGCTCTGCAACAACTAAAACATCAGAATGCTATCACCATTATTCTCATCCTAAATCCAAATCACAGCACCATACCAGCTACTAGGAAGAAAATTAATTCTACCTCAAACAAAATCAGGACAATATCCACCCCTTATTCTATACCATCTACATCATGCTCAGGTCTTACACTTTCAATATATTCTCATTAATTACCACCACCCTTCCTGGCCTTTGATATATACACACACATATCATTCCCTTACTCTATGGGCCATCGCTCTAAAATATCTGTTGACTTCATTTTAGTCCATGAGTTTGGGCTCCATCTGTCATAACAGTCCTACAGGGCAGAAGAGATGGTGAGTGGTGTTGGATTTTGCATGCTGAAGCCAATTCTGGTTCCATCATCATTGCACTTGTCCAGTTCTGTCAAAATTCATTTCTTATTTATCTGGGTGATTCTTACTGTAATAACATTGATATGGCATATAGCAACCATAGCAGTGATGGCATACAGCATTATATAGCAATTAACATCGTACAATTCAAATCATTGTCTATTCTCACCCGACATCAAATCTCCTTAAGGTACACATTGAACTTCCCCATCTTTCCACATTACCACCCACCAAGTACACCCAGGTCCTTGAGCAAAAGAACTCTGATGCATGGGTTTGCCTTTGCCTGAGGCAGTAATAACCCAGACCATCTTCCCCAGCATGTTTTTTATGTACGCTTACAGGGACTCTATCCCCTTCTACAGTACGTAAAAGGTTTGATTGGGCAGGGCTATTGTACGTGGTACATGGTCCAGGTCACCATAAATCACCTCTAGTACACCTAATTCCCTCAGGTGCTGGAGACCTTTCTCCATGGTGGTCCACTTGCCTGGTTGACATACAAGATCTTCCTTGAAGGGATACCTTTCTGTCATGCCTGACAGGAGTCACCTCCAGATGCTGAGGACTTGTGCCTTTTTTCCAATTACTTGTGCCCCTTTTTTTCCTCCTTTCTAGTAGGGCAGTATGAGAAGCTGAAAAGTCCTTGACTTAATGTAAGCATTGCTCTGCAACAACTAAGACATCACTGTGTTATCAGAATTATTCTCATCCTAAATCCAAAACACAGCACCATACCATCTACTAGGAAGGAAATTAACTCTATCCCTGTGGAAACCAGAACAACAGTACATAAAAAGTATTACACTACTGTCATGGTTCATTTACTTTGTAGAGGCTCATTTTTATGTACACTTACAGGGACTCTATCCCCTTCTACAGTACATAAAAGGTTTGATTGGGCAGCACTAGGTCAACTACCAAATCCTCTAGTGTTGACAAACCTTGTGGCCTTTTCTAAACATTTGTCATTATGTTTGAATGTCCCAGCATCTCACTGTAGTCTTTAACAGTCCATTGTACGATTCAGTTTTCCTGGAGGCTTGTGTCTGACAGGGGACGTGATATACCGACTCAATGCCATGCTCTTCGGCCCAGCTGTCTATGAGGTATTTTCGGAAATGAGTCCCACTGTCTGACTCAATTCTTTCTGGGGTGCCACATTGTCATAAGATTTGTTTTTCAAGGCCCAGGATAGTGTTCCAGGCAGTGGCATGGGGCACAAGATATATTTCCAGTCATCCGGTGGTTGCTTCCACTATTATAAGCACATGGTGCTTGCCTTGGAAGGTTTGTGGTGGTGTGATATAATCAATCTGCCAGGTCTCCCCATGTTTGTTTCAGCCTTTGTACTCCACACCAGAGAGGCTTTAACCACTTGGCTTGCTTGACTGCACCATGCATCACATCTATGGATAAACACTGCAATAGTATCCATGGTCAAGTGCACCCCTCATTCATGAGCTCATCTATATGTTGCATCTCTTCCTTGATGGCCTCAGGCATCATGGACCCATCGAGCTATAAATAATTCACCCTTATGTTGCCAGTCCAGGTCCGCCTGAGCCACTTCAATCTTAGCAGCCTGATCCATCTGCTGGTTGATTTGATGTTCTTCAGTGGCCTGACTCTTGGGTACTGTAGTGCGTTTACGTGGCAAGGTTTTGGTAGCAGGGGGCCATAGGGGTGGCTTCTGTGAGAAGAATCTAGAAGCTGCCCCATGTTTGGTAAGGGCCCCACTGCTGACCAGAGCTGGGCCAATAAGTGATGTTGTTTTGCACCTCTGTGAGAGCATATTTAAGACAGAGAAAAAAAATGCTGTGCCACACAGAAGCTGGGAGAGTGAGAGGAGTGAGGAACAGCCTTGCAGGCACCAAGGTCAGTGAAGAAGGAGGGGGAGAGGTGCTCCAGGCACCAGAGCAGAAGTCCCCTGCGGCCTGTGGTGAGGACCACGGTGAAGCAGGATGTCCCCCTGCAGCCCATGGAGTACCACGGTGGAGCAGGTGGACCTGCACCGACGGAGGCTGCAGCCTGTGGAAGACCCTGCTGGAGCAGATTCCAGGCCGGACCTGTAGTCCGAGGAGAGGAGACCACGCAGGAGCAGGTGACCTGGCAGGAGATGCTGCCCCTGGGGGATCCAGGTTGGAGCAGTTTGCTCCTGATGGATGGACCCCGTGGTACAGACCCATATCTGGAGCAGTTCTTGAAGAGCTGCTGCCTGTGGGAAGCCCACACAGGATCAGTTCACCAAGGACTGCATCCTGTGGGAGGGACCCCACAGCACAGGGGACAAGAGTGATCGAGAAGGAGTGACAGAGAAGAAGCGCTATAGACTGACCATAACCCCCATTCCCCCATTCCCCTGTGCCGCTCAGGGGGAGGAGGTGGAAGAGGGTGGATGGGGGGGAAGGTGCTTTTGGTTTCTTTCCTTTGTTTCTTACTTCTCTAGCTTGTTAGTAATAAGCAATAAATCTTATTATCTCCCTATGCTGAGTCTTTTTTGCCTGTCACGATAATTACTGTGCGATCTCCCTGTCCTTATCTCAACCCTTGAGCCCTTTTCATCATATTTTCTCCCCTCTCCTCTTTGAGGAGGGGGGGTGAGAGAGCGGTTGTGGTGGAGCTCGGCTGCCCACTTGAGTTAAACCACCACAGGTACGTGAGCATCATCTATGTGGTGTACTTAGCCCAGAGAAAGCAGTCTAGGAGGTTTCTGGAGAGCGTGGAAGATAGCTTCCTGACGCAGATGGTTAGTGAGCCTACCAGGGGTGGCGCCCCGCTAGACCTTCTCTTCACAAACAGAGAAGGACTGGTGGAGGATGTGATTGTTGGGAGCTGTCTTGGGCAGAGTGACCACGAAATGGTGGAGTTCTCTATTCTTGGCGAAGTAAGGAAGGGGACCAGTAAAACCGCTGTATTGGACTTCTGGAGGGCTGACTTTGTGCTGCTGAGGACACTGGTTGGTAGAGCCCCTTGGGACGCGGTTCTGAAGGGCAGAGGAGTCCAGGAAGGCTGGGCGCTCTTCAAGAGGGAAATCTTAATGGTGCAGGAACGGTCTGTCCCCACGTGCCCAAAGACGAGCTGGCGGGGAAGAAGACCAGCCTGGCTGAACAGAGAGTTGTGGCTTGAGCTTAGGAGAAAAAAGAGGGTTTATAATCTTTGGAAAAGTGGGCAGGCCACTAGGGAGGACTATAAGGATATTGCGAGGCTGTGCAGGGACAAAATTAGAAAAGCCAAAGCTCATCTGTAGATCAATCTGGCTACAGCCATTAAAGATAAAAAAAAATGTTTTTATAAATACATCAACACAAAAAGGAGGACTAAGGAGAATCTCCATCCTTTACTGGATGCGGGGGGAAACTTAGTTACAAGAGATGAGGAAAAGGTGGAGGTGCTTAATGCCTTCTAGGCCTCAGTCTTTAGTGGCAATACCGGTTGTTCTCTGGATACCCAGTACCCTGAACTGGTGGAAGGGGATGGGGAGAAGGATGTGGCCCTCACTATCCACGAAGAAATGGTTGGTGACTTGGTACGGCACTTGGATGTGCACAAGTCGATGGGGCCGGATGGGATCCACCCAAGGGTACTGAGAGAACTGGCAGAGGTGCTGGCCAAGCCGCTTACCATCATTTATCAGCAGTCCTGGCTATCAGGGGAGGTCCCACTCGACTGGCGGATAGCAAACGTGACGCCCATCTACAAGAAGGGCCGGAGGACTGACCCAGGAAACTACAGGCCTGTTAGTTTGACCTCAGTGCCAGGGAAGCTCATGGAGCAGATTATCTTGAGAGTCATTACGCAGCACTTGCAGGGCAAGCAGGCGATCAGGCCCAGTCAGCATGGGTTTATGAAGGGCAGGTCCTGCTTGACGAACCTGATCTCCTTCTATGACAAAGTGACGCGCTGGGTGGATGAGGGAAAGGCTGTGGATGTGGTCTACCTTGACTTCAGCAAGGCTTTTGACACCGTTTCCCACAGCATTCTCCTCAAGAAACTGGCTGCTCATGGCTTGGACTGGTGCACGCTTCGTTGGGTTAGAAACTGGCTGCATAGCCGGGCCCAAAGAGTTGTGGTAAATGGAGTCAAATCCAGTTGGAGGCCAGTCACTAGTGGCGTTCCCCAGGGCTCGGTGCTGGGGCCGGTCCTCTTTAATATCTTCATCGATGATCTGGACGAGGGCATTGAGTGCACCCTCAGTAAGTTTGCAGATGACACCAAGTTAGGTGCGTGTGTTGATCTGCTCGAGGGTAGGAAGGCTCTGCAGGAAGATCTGGATAGGCTGCACCGATGGGCTGAGGTCAACTGCATGAAGTTCAACAAGGCCAAGTGCCGGGTTCTGCACCTGGGGCGCAATAACCCCAAGCAGAGCTACAGACTGGGAGATGTGTGGTTGGAGAGCTGCCAGGCAGAGAAGGACCTGGGAGTGATGGTTGATAGTTGGCTGAATATGAGCCAGCAGTGTGCTCAGGTGGCCAAGAAGGCCAACAGCATCCTGGCCTGTATAAGAAACAGTGTGACCAGCAGGGCTAGGGAGGTGATCGTCCCCCTGTACTCGGCTCTGGTGAGGCCGCACCTCGAGTACTGTGTTCAGTTTTGGGCCCCTCGCTACAAGAAGGACATCGAGGTGCTTGAGCGAGTCCAGAGAAGGGCAACGAAGCTGGTGAGGGGCCTGGAGAACAAGTCCTATGAGGAGCGGCTGAGGGAGCTGGGACTGTTCAGCCTGGAGAAAAGGAGGCTCAGGGGCGACCTTATCGCTCTCTACAGGTACCTCAAAGGACGCTGTAGAGAGGTGGGGGTTGGTCTGTTCTCCCACGTGCCTGGTGACAGGACAAGGGGGAATGGGCTTAAGTTGCGCCAGGGGAGTTTTAGGTTGGATCTTAGGAAGAACTTCTTTACCGAAAGGGTTGTTAGACATTGGAACGGGCTGCCCAGGGAAGTGGTGGAGTCACCATCCCTGGAGGTCTTTAAAAGACGTTTAGATGTAGAGCTTAGGGATATGGTTTAGTGGGGACTGTTAGTGTTAGGTCAGAGGTTGGACTCGATAATCTTGAGGTCTCTTCCAACCTAGAAATTCTGTGATTCTGTGATTCTGTGACTTTTACAACCAGGTTCGCTACCCGGGCAGCAATACCTTGCCACAATGCGGCAACCCACATGGGTTTGCCTCTGCGCTGCCAGTTGCTCTGCTTCCATTGCTGTAACCACCCCCACAGGGCATTTGCTACCATCCACGAATCAGTATAGAGATAGAGAACTGGCCATTTTTCTCGTTCAGCAATATCTAAAGCCAGCTGTATGGCTTTCCCTTCTGCAAACTGACTCGATTCACCTTCTCCTTCAGCAGGTTCTGCAACTCGCCGTGTAGGACTCCATACAGCAGCCTTCCACCTCCAATGCTTTCCCACAATGCGACAGGACCCATCAGTGAACAGGGCATATTTCTTCTCATTTTCTGGTAGCTCGTTATACAGTGGGGCCTCTTCAGCACGTCACCTCCTCCTCTGGTGATATTCTGAAATCCCTGTCCTCTGGCCAGTCCATGGTCATTCCAAGATTCCTGGGCAACTGGGGCAACTGGGGTTTCCCATTCAAGCCCTCATGATATGTAGAGGGGACCCTTCCTTTGAACATCCAGCCCAGCACCAGCAGTCGGGGTGCCAGGAGGAGCTGTGCTTCAGTACCAACCACTTCCAAAGCAGCTCGAACATCTTCATATGCTGCCAATATCTCTTGTTTGGTTGGAGTATAGTGGGCCTTGCATCCTCTGTATCCACGCCTCCAAAACCCTAGAGGTCAACCCCAGGTCTCCCCAGGTTCTTTCTGCCAGAGGCTCCAAGTGGGGCCATTCTCCCTAGCTGTAGTGTAGAGCATGTTTTACATCTGGTCCTGTTCGGACTGGCCCAAGGGCTACTTACTGCATGAGCTATTTCCTGTTTAATTTGTTCAAAGGCTTGTTATTGCTCAGGGCCCCATTTGAAATTGTTCTTCCAGTTCACTTGGTGGAGAGCACTTGTTGCCAAACTGTAATTTGGAAAGTGCATTCTCCAAAAAGCCACAACGCCTGAGAAAGTTTGTGTTTCCTTTTTGCTAGTTGGTGGAGACATAGCTGTTATTTTGTTGATCACATCCATTGGGATCTGACGATATCCATCTTGCCATTTTATTCCTAAAAGTGGATCTCCTGTGTCTCCCTTGACCTTACTTTGTTCTATGGCAAAACCATCTTTCAGAAAATTTTGGAGTATTTTCTTCCCTTTCTCAAAAATGTCTTCTGCTGTGTTGCCCCACACGATGATGTCATCAATGTAGTGCTGGTGTTCAGGAGCTTCCCCCTGTTCCAGGGCAGTCTAGATCAGTCTATAGCAAAGGGTAGGGCTGTTTCCCCACCACCCCACCCCTCTGGGGTTGTCGATTCTAGGTGTACTGGATGCCCCTCCAAGTAAAAGCAAACTGTCCTGCACTCTGCTGCCAAAGGGAGTAAGAAACAATGCATTAGCGATACCAGTTGTGGAATGCCACTTGGCTACCTTTGACTCCAGTTTATATTCAAGTTCTAGCATGTCCAGCACAGCAGCACTCAGTGGTGGTGAGACTTCATTCAGGACATGATATTCCACTGTCAATTAGTCTTCTGCACTGGCCATATGGGTCTACTAAAGGGTGAGCGAATCTTGCTGATCACTCCTTGGCTCTCCAGTTGAGGAACCAGCTTATGGATGAGAATCAGCCAGTTGATTCTGTTGGTGCAATATTGCTGCTGGTGCACTGTTGTGGTAGTGATTGGCACCTGCTGTTCTTTGACCCTCAGCAACCCCATAACAGCAGGGTCCTCCAAGAGACCGGGCAAGGTAGACAACTTAAATATCCTCCGTTTCCAAGGCAGCTATGCTAAAAGCCCACTGGTACCCTTTTGGGTCCTTGGAGTACCCTCTCCTGAGGTAGCCTATGTCAAGGATGCATGGAGCCTCTGGGCAGCAGTCATGGGGTGCTTTTGCCACTCATTCCCAGTTAGACTCACTTTGGCCTCCAATACAGTTACTTGTTGTAATCCCCCTGTCACTCCAGAAATACAGATGGGTTCTGCCCCTTTATAGTTTTATGGCATTAGAGTACACTCTGCACCAGTGTCCACTAGAGCTGTACACTCCTGTGGGTCTGATGTGCCAGGCCATCAAATCCACACAGTCCAATAAACCCAGTTGTCCTTTTCCTCTGCCTGACTGGAGGAAGAGCCCCTCTAGTCCTGGTCATAGCATTCATTACTCACTTCTTGTAAATGAAAATCAGAAGTCCCTTTGTTAAGATCAACCCTCCCAGCTCCTTGTGTACCCCCAGCCTCCTCATTGGCAGGGCAATATGAGAAGCTGAAAAGTGCTTGGCTTAGTGTAAGAACTGCTCTGCAACAACTAAGATATCAGTGTGTTATCAACATTATTCTCATCCTAAATCCAAAATACAGCACTATACCAGGTACTAGGAAGGAAATTAACTCTATCCCAGCCAAACACAGGACACACTGAAACTTCACAAAGTACACACAGACACTTTCAGGAAAATCAGTTTTATATATTACACTAACAACACAAAAGAAAAAAAAATAGAAGCAAGATGTGTCTATTTGGATGTTTAAGTGCTTGTAATAAAGTTCAACTAACAAGTAACACAACAGATATCCTGTACTATTTCAGGACCAGTATCAATGTTTCAGTTTTAGTTTTTCCTACTGAAGAGACACATATCGATGCCTTACAGATTTCTGTCTCTGCTTCTGTAAAAAAGGAAGAACATTCCAGAACAAGCCAGACATTACAGAGCACTTGCAATTCTCTCATACCATGTTCCATCACCTCTTCTGATCAATTGTCATGAAAACATCACATAAAGTTATAATTTACTTTCTGAAATACACACCCAACACCTTTATTGGTTACTATAAATCCACATGTAATCAAATGAGAGTCAAAATATAACAGCTCAATTTGTATGTGGCATTATTTTTTTAAATCTTAGCTTAAATTTTGTTTCTTTCTTTAATGCAATATCACTACCAGTCTTCAATTAGCATTAGCTCATACTGCAATCAAAGATATCTAGGCATTCTTCTTTAGGTTATTAGAGCTGGATCAAGTTTATGTTGAAACAGCACTGCATTATCCTGAACTACATAAAAAACAGAATCAATGGTCTGCTATCCTAAAATCCAGAAAACAGCTCTCAAAACTTAACAGCTAAAAATAACATTTTCTGTAAAGAAAAATAAACAAATAAACCAACACCCCACCCCAAACAACACATACAAATAAAAAAACAATACCTCTTGCATCAGATGCAAAAACCCTAGATCCACAGTCATCAAATGGAGGTGTGGTTTTCTTCTGGAAATATGGAGTCTCCTTTATCTGGAATATTCAAGTGAAAAATCAAAATTAGCACACAGGTGATAATCATATCCAAAGGAAAAACAGATTTTGTGAGGACAACTTCAGGAAAAAGATATAATTAGAGAAGGAGGAAATTAAGAATGGGCTCCTGAGTACTAAAGAAAAGCCAATGAGAAAAAAAAAAAAAGCAAAACATACAGTTGTGAATGAACTTTTATTAAGCAAGACTTATAAACAGACAGTAAATGGTAAAACATAGTGGTGATAGGCTGTAAGAAAATCAGTGACCCAAAAGTGGCTATTAATGATCTGTCCATGATCTCTCTATAACACTGGAAATCTCAGGAGAGCAGAATAAAAAACACCCAGGACATCTAAAATGTTGCCTGTAAGATGTTGTAGAGTTGAGACATGTAGAGCTGAGAGAGAAGAAATGAGGCAACATAAATATGCCATAAAGACTGTGAAGGAAAGATAGTAAAAAAGATAGTAAGAAAGTAGTCATTTCACAAAGGGAAAACAGAAATGGAAGATCTTGCCTTTATTCTAGCTTCAGTAATTTTTGAGATTAGTGAGAAAATAATTTAGGTTTGAATGGCAAAGACAAAGTATACTAAAGATAAGGAAGCCACTGATTTACCTTTGACATAGACCATGTCCTCCTGACTTTAATAATTATGTAACAGAATATTAAAACTTGTGTTGCATCAGTTTGTTAGACTGGCATGTGTTTTAACTAAGTAGAGAGGAAGGTAATTGATAAGAAACTGAGATAATCTGTTCTAAATTAAAGATGTGTATCTGTGAAGTTAAGTAAAGACAATACAATGTAATGCTATGATGATATAAATACAAATAAAGTAATATTAAAACAAGATCATGGGAGCAGAAAGTTTACTGTAGGATCATGCACATCATTTATGGTTGACTAATGATCAACAAGTTGGCTAGAAATATTAACAAATGTCCATAGACTATGTTAATTTTAGTATAAAACCTAGCTGTCAACTAAAATATCACAACAGCATATTTATGCTGCCATTGTTTAACACGGTAACCTATTCTGTGTCATTATTTGCCTAATAATACAAAACAGACTAGCACTTTTCTGTTAACAGAATTAGAAAAGAAATTCTTGTTCTCCAAAATGTATTCCTTCAAAGTACCACATCCTGTTTTCTTCCTTTCTGTAGATCTAATTTATTCTGATGAAAATGCAACAATCCACTACCTTTCAGTAAGAAAGTGCAAATGAACCCATTATGTTAACTCATACATACCTGAAATATTTCATTGATATCCACTGGGAGAGCAAGGCCAATGTAATCATCAAAGCTACCATATGTAGCATTAGAAACCATATAGCGAACAGAGGAGGAACGCTGAAGTGTGTTTTGGTTAATAGGACTTAATAGATCTTCTTTATTTAATGAAGCATAACTTAAAGCTTTCATGAACCTGTAACATTAAAATAATAAATCACAGTCTCGGTAAATCACAGAATCACAGAATCATCTAGGTTGGAAGAGACCTCCAAGATCACCTAGTCCAACCTCTGACCTAACACTAACAAGTCCTCCACTAAACCATATCACTAAGCTCAACATCTAAATGTCTTTTAAAGACCTCCAGGGATGGTGGCTCAACCACTTCCCCGGACAGCCCATTCCAATGCCTAACAACCCTTTCGGTAAAGAAGTTCTTCCTAAGATCCAACCTAAACCTCCCCTGGTGCAACTTTAGCCCATTCCCCCTCATCCTATCACCGGGCACGTGGGAGAATAAACCAGAATCTTCCTATCCTTAAGAGTTTAACAAATTTATACTGAAATAAAAATAAATTATTGTGTTTTGACCATGTGAGATTCAAGACACTATTATACAATGAGAAAGCACAGAACAGATTATTGGGACATCAATAGTCTTCTTTATATTAACTAATTCTGACCAATGCTAATTACAGTAGCAGTGGACTTGAAATAAAACTCAAGCCATATGTCAAAACCCAGATAGTTAACAACTGCATTAGTTACCATAGAATCATTAAGGTTGGAAAAGACCTCTGAGATCATCTGGTCCAACCATCACCCTACCACCAATATCACCCACTGAACCCTGTCCCTAAGCACCATGTCCAACCTTTCCTTAAACACCCCCAAGGACGGTGACTCCACCACCTCCCTGGGCAACCCGTTCCAATGCCTGGTTACTCTTTCTGAGAAGAAATTTCTCCTAATTTCCAACCTGAACCTTCCTTGGCACAACTTGAGGCCATTCCCTCTAGTCCTATTGCCAGTTATCTG
>MU011901.1:79142-133378 GCA_011074415.1 Stictonetta naevosa
AAAAATTTTCATGAAGCTTTTTGAACAGTTACTCATTCTAAAACAAGGTAAAACTGTGTGGATTTTATCATATTAATAAGAAAGGGAAGAAAAGGAAGAAAAAAAGAAACAAACCCAGCCAGCCAGCCAGCCAGCCCCCCCCCCCCAAAAAAAAAAAAAAAAAAAACAACAAAAAAGAACAACACCCCACAATTGTGGAGTCTCTATTTGAACCAATCACAAGAATTTTGAAGTTTCCGGCGTTATAGACAATGGTACTCATGCACAGTTTACAAGTTTTGTAATGATTATACCTGTAAGCACAATTCAAACAGAATAAAAACACTCACCACTGAAACACATTACATTTTTCAAGTATTTTGACTCCATGAGAGTGACAAGATAGAGTACCAAAAAACAGAAAGTAATGCTGACTAAGGGTATTTAGTAACCCATTATTTTGAAGACTACGTTCAGGTTTCATTCCTGATGAAGAATTGAGCCAATGTACAATATCTTTAACCAATTCCTCCAGGTAACCTTGTCCATCCTAACAAAACAAAGAGTAACAGCATTCATTAGCAACAGAACTGGTAGTCTCTTTACTGAACTCTGTCATTTTAAGTTTCTTAAAATATACAATACAGACACAAAATAGAAATTCTGACTGGCAAACAATTCAGACTAAAATAGAGTTCAAGGCAAATAAAAGGAGTTTAGCTTGGAGACATCTTAGGACCAATTCTATTCTTTCCAGGAAAAGGATGGTTCAATGACATTTTCCCCTGGTCCTCTAGCCCAAGGCACAAAAGTCTTTAGCACACAAGAAGAAAGAAGGTAAAGAAAGGACAAATATACATAGCAAAACCTAAAAAACTAAGGAAAAATATAAAAATAAAACACCACACACACCATTAAGTTGCATTTAATAAAACTACTTAAACACAATTATCTCCCCAGTGTCTCATCTGGACAATTCAGGATTTTAAGTTATATTTCTTAATTATGCCGATCATTTTAGGTTTAACACCCAAAGCCTACAGTTTTTATTAAAATTAAGGTTTTTATTTTAAGTGCCATACAACAACATTACTCATTCTATCTCATCTTGTAGCTGAAAATTTCTTACCTCTTCTGATTCAAGAAGAAATTCAGTAAACTGACAACCCACTGCAGTGAGCTGCTTAGCCTTTGCATAGTCCAGATCCAGATTGGCATACAGTTTACTGCTAGGCTTGTAGAAATATAGCAATCTCCTTACAAATCTATGGAAAGTAAAAAATAATTTGTTATTTTTCAGTAAGACAAGGAATCCCTCACAGTACAAAATGATGCCAGTATTTTATCACTAAATTAGCTTATTGGCAATAAATTTTCAGAAGCTATAAAAAGAGAGTAGCAGGTATCAGTAATGAGTCTATCCAGATGATTTCAGAGATTCAACTGTACTGTGTTATAAAGGATTTTCTGTCATGACTTAAAATAAGCAAAGAAACTCAAAATCTCTATGCTCTTAAAAGTCATAGCTTCCTTCTCACTCTCGTGTTTATAATTCATTTTGCAGTAACTTATCCTGTGGTGAATTTCAAAGACTATCTAGAGTTTATAAAGAGCTAAAAAAGTGTCTTAACACTTATGTGACATGACTTTTATTCAGCTATAATAATTAATGCTACTATGAAAAATACATTCTTATGTTCTGCCAGGAAAAGGCCATATTTATTCAGCAACAGCATTTTCATTCATCTCACTTAAGCATTTCTGAAACATAACAGAGAGATAGCAAATGCAGACTTAGACTTTTTGAAAAGATGCTGAGCAATACAGCTTGAATTCTGCACTGCAGAAATAAATCTTCAGCAGAGTTTACCCCTACCAATTCTTAGTCAAAAAATAAACACAAATTTGTGTTTTAAAAGAATCACAGAACAGTCTAGGTTGGAAGAGACCTCCAAGATCATCTAGTCCAACCTCTGACCTAATGCTAACAAGTCCTCCACTAAACCTAAGTTCTACATCTAAACGTCTTTTAAAGACCTCCAGGGATGGTGACTCCACCACTTCCCTGGGCAGCCTATTCCAGTGACTAACAACCCTTTCAGTAAAGAAGTTTTTCCTAATATCCAACCTAAACCTCCCCTGGCGCAATTTTAGCCCATTCCCCCTCGTCCTGTCACCAGGCACGTGGGAGAACAGACCAACCCCCACCTCGCTACAGCCTCCTTTAAGGTACCTGTAGAGTGCGATAAGGTCGCCCCTGAGCCTCCTCTTCTCCAGGCTAAATAGTCCCAGCTCCCTCAGCCGCTCCTTGTAAGACTTGTTCTCCAGACCCTTCACCAGCTTCATAGGCCTTCTCTGGACTCGCTCAAGCACCTCCATGTCCTTCCTGTAGCGAGGGGCCCAAAACTGAACACAGTACTCGAGGTGCAGCCTCACCAGAGCCGAGTACAGGGGGACAATCACTTCCCTAGACCTGCTGGCCACACTGCTTCTTATACAAGACAGGTTGTTGTTGGCCTTCTTGGCCGCCTGAGCACACTGCTGGCTCATATTCAGCCGACTATCAACCAATACTGCCAGGTCCTTCTCTGACAGGCAGCTTTCTAACCACACATCTCCCAGCCTGTAGCTTGGGGTTGTTGTGCCCCAGGTGCAGGACCCAGCACTTGGCCTTGTTGAACTTCATACAGTTGGCCTCGGCCCATTGGTCCAGCCTATCCAGATCTTCCTGCAGAGCCTTCCTACCCTCGAGCAGATCAACACACGCACCTAACTTGGTGTCGTCTGCAAACTTACTGAGGGTGCACTCGATCCCCTCATCCAGATCATCGATAAAGATGTTAAAGAGGACTGGCCCCATTACCGAACCCTGGGGGGACTCCACTAGTGACCGGCCTCCAACTGGATTTGACTCCATTCATCACAACTCTCTGGGCCCGGCCATCCAGCCAGCTCTTAACCCAACGAAGCTTATGCCAGTCCAAGCCATGAGCAGCCAGTTTCCTGAGGAGAATGCTGTGGGGAACGATATCAAAAGCCTTACTGAAGTCAAGGTAGACCACATCCACAGCCTTTCCCTCATCCACTAAGCGTGTCACCTTGTCATAGAAGGAGATCAGGTTCGTCAAGCAGGACCTGCCCTTCATAAACCCATGCTGACTGGGCCTGATCGCCTGCTTGCCCTGCAAGTGCCGCATGATGACGCTTAAGATAATCTGCTCCATGAGCTTCCCTGGCACTGAG
The DNA here is from genome assembly GCA_011074415.1 of Stictonetta naevosa. NCBI lineage: Eukaryota > Metazoa > Chordata > Aves > Anseriformes > Anatidae > Stictonetta > Stictonetta naevosa. Next base: position 82,365 of record MU011901.1, read on the forward strand.
GTCAAACTAACAGGCCTATAGTTCCCTGGGTCTACCTTCTGGACCTTCTTGTAGATGGGCGTCACGTTTGCTATCCGCCAGTCGAGTGGGACCTCCCCTGATAGCCAGGACTGCCGATAAATGATGGAAAGCGGCTTGGCCAGCTCTTCCGCTAGTTCTCTCAATACCCTCAGGTGGATCCCATCCGGCCCCATCGACTTGCGTACATCCAAATGCTGTAGCAGGTCGCCAACCATTTCCTTGTGGATTGTGGGGGCCACATTCTGCTCCTCATCCCCTTCCACCAGCTCAGGGTACTGGGCGTCCAGAGAACAACTGGTTTTGCTGCTATAGACTGAGGCAAAGAAGGCGTTAAGCACCTCAGCTTTTTCCTCATCTCTGGTAACTACGTTTCCCCCCACATCCAGTAAAGGATGGAGATTCTCCTTAGTCCTCCTTTTTGTACTGATATATTTATAAAAACATTTTTTGTTGTCTTTAACAGCAGTAGCCAGATTGAGCTCCAGATGAGCTTTGGCCTTTCTAATTTTATCCCTGCACTGCCTCACAACATCCTTATAGTCCCCCTGAGTGGCCCGCCCTCTTTTCCAAAGATTATAAACCCTCTTTTTTCTCCTAAGCTCAAGCTGCAATTCTGTTCAGCCAGGCCGGTCTTCTTCCGCGCTGGCTCGTCTTTGGGCACGTGAGGACAGACCGCTCCTGAGCCATTAAGATTTCTTTCTTGAAGAGTGCCCAGCCTTCCTGGGCTCCTCTGCCCTTCAGAACTGCCTCCCAAGGGACTCTGCCAACCAGTGTCCCGAACAGCTCAAAGTCATCCCTCTGGAAGTCCAAGACAGCGGTTTTACTGGTCCCCTTCCTTACTTCGCCAAGTATCAAGAACTCTACCATTTCATGGTCACTCTGCCCGAGACAGCCCCCGAGCACCACATCTCCCACCAGTCCTTCTCTGTTAGTGAACAGAAGGTCTAGCGGGGCACCTCCCCTGGTAGGCTCGCCAACCAGCTGCGTCAGGAAGCTATCTTCCATGCTCTCCAGAAACCTCCTAGACTGCTTTCTCTGGGCTGTGTTGTTCTTCCAGGATACGTCTGGGAAGTTGAAGTCCCCCACAAGAACAAGCGCTGACAATTTTGCAACTTCTGCCAGCTGTCTGTAGAACTCCTCATCCTGGTTTGGCGGTCTATAACAGACCCCCATCAGGATGCCTGCCTTGTTGGCCTTCCCGCTGATCCTAACCCATAGCGACTCAACCTTATCATTCCCAGCCTCGAGTTCGATGACATCAAAACACTCTCTAATATAGAGAGCCACTCCACCACCCCTTCTGTGCTGCCTGTCCCTTCTGAAGAGCCTATAGCCAGTCATTGCAGCACTCCAGTCATGAGAGTGGTCTCACCATGTTTCCGTGATGGCAACCAAGTCATAGCCTGCCTGCTGCACAGTGGCTTCCTGCTCCTCCTGCTTGTTGCCCATGCTGCATGCATTAGTGTAGATGCACTTCAGTTGAGCCTTTGCCTTCTCCCCCCAGCCTTGCCATTGTTCCCCCTGGCACACCTCCAACAAGCTTTGTTTCATCCCCGTCCCCCTTCTTACCTAGTTTAAAGCCCTCTCAATGAGCCCTGCCAGCTCCTGGGCAAGGATCCGTTTTCCCCTTGGAGACAGTTGGGACCCGTCTGTGGCCATCAGGCCGGGTGCTGAGCAAAGCGCCCCGTGGTCGAAGAACCCAAAATGCCTGTGTTGGCACCAGCCTCTGAGCCACGTGTTTATCAGGTGGGCTTTCCGTGTCCTCTCTGAACCCCTCCCTGCCACTGTAGGGATGGACGAAAATACCACCTGTATTCTCACTCCATCCACTAATCGTCCCAGCCCCCTGAAGTCACGTTTTATAGCCTTCAGGCTTCTCTCATCAATGTTATCACTGCCAGCCTGGACTATCAGTAGTGGGTAGTAATCAGAGGGGCGAACCAGGTTGGGAAGCTTTCTGGCAACGTCCCTGACCCTGGCCCCAGGGAGGCAGCAGACTTCCCTACAGGTTGGGTCAGGCCGACAAATAGGGCCCTCTGTTCCCCTGAGAAGGGAGTCGCCCACAATGATCACCCTTCTTTCTTTCTTGGTGGAAGCAGTCTTGAGGCGTGGAGCAGACTTCCTCGCCCTAGGCTTCCTGGGTAAACTTTCTACCACATCCTCATCCACCACTCTCTCAAGCTCCAGGGCCTCAAATCTGTTGCATAAGGGCACCTGGGAAGGTGGGTCAGGTGGGGGGGGGCATTTCCTGCAATGTCGAGCAGGAACCTGTCTCCATTCCTCCTCCACTCCTGGGTCCCTTCCCTCTGCCCGATAGCGACCAGGCAGGGGGTCCACCCCCATTTGGGGAGTCTCACTCCGGTGCCTCTCCTTCAGGCCTTGCAGGGAGTTGTTCCACCAGTCTATCTCCCGCTTGCACTCCCTGATGGCCCTCAACCTCTCCACCTCCTCCTTGAGCTCTGCCACCAGGCGGACCAGGTCATCCACCTGCTCACACCTCACACACACACAGTATCTCTGCCTCCCTCAGATGGCAGCAGCAGGCTCTGACACTCCCTGCATCCAGAGACCTGAACTGCCGCATTTTTGAGTGGGCAGTCTGTCTGGGTGGCTACAGACTTTCTAGAGAGAGCTCTCTGTCTAGCGTGGACCATCACGACCTAGCTAGTGGTAGAAAGCCGTCAGATGAGTTGTTCTTAGGGGCAGGGGGATCGCTCTGCCCTGCCTGCGCGAACTGCCGCGCCAACTGCCGCGCCACGCCCTGTTTGCCCGTCCTAGTCGCTCGCGCTCCCTAGGGGCTGCTTTTGAACGGCCGGAGAGGGGGCTCTGTTGGCTCCGCCTACGCCTCGTCAGCGTCCCTCACGAGGGCTGCCGGGTCGTGGCGGCTCCCTCGGCTGCCTCGAGTGGCCTCGATGCCGGGAAAATAGCCCTGCCTGTCCCGATCCCCCGCTCCGTTGCAGAACGCGTCTGCCCCGGAGCCGATCGCCTCGGCAAGTATAGAACACAGTGTTCTATCTGAAGGTAGATATGTCAAGTATTAAGAAAGCTTAACTAAAGCACTGCCTTTAACTAAAGTGAGAGTAAACCACTATCCCAAGTCCAAATACAGAATCAATTATAAAGGAAATCTGACAGCTTCTTTAAACTTGTCAAATAAAGTGCAATTTATTCTTTTATTAGTGACATACGTATTATATATATTATTAGCACACACATTTATATATCACAGAATCACAGAATTGTAGGGGTTGGAAGGGACCTCAAGAGATCATCGGGTCCAACCCTCCTGCCAAAATATGATTGCATTATATATGCATGAGTGTGTGTGTGTATATGTAAGTATACACACATGTGTACATACACTGCATTAATCATCTCTAAAATGAAGGAATCTATACCAAAAAAAATGGAATATCACTTTAACAGGGATAAAATCATCACAAAAACACTAACAGTAAAATAATAAAAAAGTCAATGTGCGAAAGGACAAAATAAATGTATTATATACTTCAAAAATGCAAAGTTGCAGAAAAAGTTTTATCATCAGCAGTGAAACTTGAGAGATTTTGGGGGTTTAATTAGTTGTTATTAAACAAGAGCAACAACATTTTACAACCATTAAAGCATGTAACCCACAACCCTGCAGAAAGTATCAACCAACTGTAGAAATTTTACACTAACTCGATCCTAGGTTTTCTCAGTTTTCTCACTGAGCAATGCCTGAGTGCAGTACAAAACCAGGAACCAGCAATGCTGTCCCAGTTGGATAGGTAGGTGGGTGGTTGTCACAGCCAAGGCTGCAGATGCTCCTTTAGAGAAGGAACATTAGAAAACCACCAGATTTGGTAAATAATCCTTTACCACACAGTACGGACTGGCAATTAATGTTTAGGTAAGGAAAAAAAAAAGAAAAAAAATAAACTATGACTATAATTACAATGGGAGTACCACTTATGTTGGGAACACTATATAAAAGTAGCCTGATTAATTTTTAGTAAAATTTTAAATGGAGCAGTGTGAGTCATTCAGGATACATTTTAGTCTTAGTTTTTTTTCTCAAATTCCTGTAGAAGTAGCTTTCCATGCTCTTGTGGTTTAACCCAGCAGGCAGCTAAGCACCACACAGCCATTTGCTCACTCCCCCACATTGAGATGGGGAAAAGAATCAGGAAAAAAAAGGGTTAAAAATCATGGGCTGAGATAAAGACAGTTTAATAGGACAGAAAAGTAAGGAACTATTTATCATAATACTGATAAAAAGAATAAACAAAGCAAGTGATGTACAATGCAATTGATCACCACCCGCTGACTGATGCTCAGTCAGACCCCTGAGCAGCAGCCATCCCCTCCTCCCCAACCAACTTTCCTCTGTTTTATTGTTCAGCATGACGTCATAAAGTATGGAATATCCCTTTGGCCAGTTTGGGTCAGCTGTCCTGGCTCTGTCCCCTCCCAGTTTCTTGTGCACCCTCAGCCTCCTTGTTGGCAGGGCCTTATGAGATGCTGAAAAGTCCTTGGCTTAGTGTAAGCACTGCTCAGCAGCAACTAAAACATCAGTGTGTTATCAGCATTATTTTTCTCCTAAATCCAAAACATAGCAATATAACTGCTACCGGGAAGGAAATTAACTCTATCCCAGCTGTAATCAGGGCACATGCCTAACCAATACAGAACTACTCTTCAAAATAGTTTATTTAAATCAAATCAGTTTCTGAAATGCATGTTAAAAGTGACATCCAAGAACTAGTAACACGATTACCCCACATGCATAAAAGTAATAGAAATGCCTTAAGGCCATTAGACAAGAAAGGAACCAGAGTTGTACTGTTTTGGTATTTTTGTTTGTTTCAAGTCATACATGCTTTCCTCCCCATTAATAGTAACTAGAAACAACTTTCTCTTTGGTTTTGATGAAAGCTATAATGATAGTATTGTACAACTATAGGCCTATTCCATCAAAATTTGTCAAGTGTTAACATCAAACACTAATGTATTAAATATGAGAGAGGTAATAGTTTAAGGTTTAAAATTAAATAGGGAGTTTGTAGAACTTGTATAATTCTTGTTTAGTGAATAGATATATAAAATGTCTGTGCACTGAAAAGAAACCACTAAATCTTAAAAACCTGTTTATTTAAAGCAAATTTTGCAATCTAAATTTTCAATTTTTGCTGCCTCTTTCTAGATTAAGTTTTAGAAATGCGACATATCCAAGAAACAGTTTATTGCAATATTAAAAAAAGTTTTTCCAAATTTATTTCCTCAAAGGAAGTATACGCAATTTTTACATACCTGTGCAATTGTTCATCTTTATAGTTCCTTAGATTTACATTTGGCCACTAGAAAAACAGCAAATACAGCATTATATGAAACTTGTACATCAGTCCTTGATAAGTCAATAAAATTTGCTTATTTCTATTATATTCACCTAATATTTGAAAGTGTAAGTTTTCTTCCCTCTAATGTTCCCTATAAAAAAGTTATTTTATTGAAAAGCCTCCACTTTTTGCTCCAGTAACTGTTCTATTTTTTCTAGAGGAGTGGGATTGTTGGGTGCATGTTATGTGTACAAGTCCACAATTCTAATGAAAACAGCAAACTATGACTTTTTTGTTGTTTTCACTATTCATCTGATTTGTTTTAAAAATGATCATTCACACTTAAATACCTCTTATTAAAATGGTATTTAAACTCCTCTTTTAATACTTTGAAAGATGTTTTAAGAAGGATCACATAAAGGCACAATACACTTTGCTAGACCTATTCTTTCTTCATATTTTTTTTTGTTTTTGTTTTTTAAATTTCCTTTCTTTCCTACCTAAGCAATTTAATTCTACATTTCCGATTGGTATGCTAGTATTAAGACAAACAGTGCAACATTTAATGATTAGTAAAACTGATTACACTAGTAACATTGAACCCACATTTCCAGATGTTGTGGTTTAACCCAGCCTGCAGCTAAACACCACACAGCCGTTCGCTCACCCTCCCCCCTCCCTCTCTGGGATGGGGGAGAGAAACGAGAAAAACTGAAGCCTGTGAGTTGAGATAAAGACAGTTTATTAGGACAGAAAATAAAATAATAATAATAATAATAATATGTACAAAACAAGTGATGCACAATGCAATTGCTCACCACCCGCTGACCGATGCCCAGCCTATCCCTGAGCAGCCGGCCCCCCACCCCGGCTAGCCACCCCTATATATTGTTTAGCATGATGTCAGATGGTATGGAATAGCCCTTTGGCCAGTTTGGGTCAGCTGTCCTGGGTCTGTCCCCTCCCAGCTCCTGCTGCACCCCCAGCCTGCCCGCTGGCAGGACAGAGCGAGAAGCTGAAAAGTCCTTGGCTTGGTGTCAGCACTGCTCTGCAGCAATTAAAACATCAGCATGTTATCAGCACTCTTCTCATCCTAATCCAAAACATAGCACCCTACCAGCTACTGGGAGGAAAATTAACTCTATCCTAACTGAAACCGGACACCAGATTAAGTGTGCAGCTCTACTGTTAATTATAAAGTCTCAATTGCTCCATCCTGACTACTACCACTTTTGCTGTTCTTTTAGCAGTTTAGACAGCAAGCTAAGCAAATAAAAAGGCAGTAATGGACCATATGAGATGTAAGCAGTGAGGTGGTAGGAAAGATCATAGAATCATAGAATCATTAAGGTTGGAAAAGACCTCCAAGATCATCTGGTCCAACCATCACCCTACTACCAATGTCACCCACTAAACCATGTCCCTAAGCACCAGGTCCAACCTTTCCTTAAACACCTCCAAGGACGGAGACTCCACCACTTCCCTGGGCAACCTGTTCCAATGTCTGACTACCTGCATGGATATCAGGCCATGGATGAACAAGGAGCTCCTCACCAAACTCAAACACAAAAAGGAAGCCAACATTATGGTGGGTGTTTACTACAGGCCACGGGATCAGGAAGAGGAAGTGCATGAGGCCTTCTACAGGCAGCTGCAAGTTGCCTCACATTCACAGGCCCTGGTTCTTATGGGGGAATTTAACCACCTCAATATTTGCTGGGGAGACAACACAGCTCAGAACAAACAGTCCAGGAGGTTACTGCAGAACATTGCAGATAACTTCTTGATGCAGGGCGTAGGTGAGCCAACAGGGAGAGGGGCTCTGCTGGACCTGGTACTAACAGAGATGGTCTATTTGGAAACGTGAAGCTGAGGGCAGTCTCAGCTGCAGTGATCACAAGATGTTGGAGTTCAAGATCCTGCAAGGAGGAAGCAGGGCAACAAGTAGGACCACAACCCTGGATTTCAAGAGAGCTAACTTTGACCTCTTCAGGGTTCTAATTGGAGGAATCCCCTGGGACACGGCCCTAGAGGGAAAAGGGGGCCCAGGAGAGTTGGCTAATATTCAAGCACCACTTCCTCCAAGCGCAGGATTGGTGTATCCCTATGAGAAAGAAGTCAAGCAAGGGGCACAGGAGACCTGCATGGATGGGCAAGGAGCTCTTGGAAAATCTTAAACAGAAGAAGAAAGTGTACGTGATGTGGAAGAAAGGACAGACCACTTGGGTGGAATATAGGAACACTGTCAGAGAATGCAGGGATGCAATGAGGAAGGCCAAGGCCCGGTTAGAATTAAATGTAGCAAGAGACATCAAGGATAACAAGAAGGGCTTCTTCAATTACAGCAGCAGCAAAAGGAAGACTAAGGAAAATGTGGGTGCACTGCTAAATGAGGCGGGTGCCTTGGTGATGGCGGATACAGAGAAGGCGAAGTTACTGAATGCCTTCTTTGCTTCAGTCTTCACTAAGGCTATCCCCAATGCACTGAGCCTGGAAACAAGAGAGAAAACCTGGAGAGAGGAAGACTTTCCCCTGGTTGAAGAGGATTGGGTTAGAGGTTATTTAGTCAAGCTAGACACCCATGAATCTATGGGCCCCGATGGGATGCACCTGAGGGTGCTGAGGGAACTGGCGAGCGTTATTGATAAGCCTATCTCTATTATCTTTGAAAAGTCTTGGAGAACAGAACAGGTGCCTGATCACTGTAAGAAAGCCAACAATAATCCAGTCTTCAAGAAGGGCAAGAAGGAAAACCCAAGAAACTACAGGCCAGTCAGCCTCACCTCCATCCCTGGAAAAGTGATGAAGCAGCTCATCCTTGAGGCCATCTCTAAGCACGTGAAGGAAAAGCAGGTGATCAGAAGCAGTCAACACTGATTCATCAAGGGGAAGTCATGTTTAACCAACCTGATAGCCTTCTATGATGACATGACTGGCTGGATGTATGAGGGGAGAGCAGTGGATGTTGTCTACCTTGACTTCAGCAAGGCTTTTGACACTGTCTCCCATAACATCCTCCTGGGCAAGCTCCAGAAGTGTGGGATCCATGAGTGGACAGTGGGGTGGATAGAGAACTGTCTGGATGGCAGAGCTCAGACTGTTGTGCTCAACGGTGCCAAGTCTAGTTGGAGGCTTGCGGCTAGTGGTGTTCCCCAGGGGCCAATACTGGGTCCAGTGATATTCAACGTACTCATCAATGACCTAGATGAAGGGACGGAGTGCACCCTCAGCAAGTTTGCGAAAAATACAAAGCTTGGCAGAGTGGCTGACACACCAGAGGTCCTGTACGGCCATTCAGAGGGACCTGGACAGGCTGGGGAGTTAGGCAGCGAGGAACCTCATGAGGTTCAACAAGGGCAAGTTCAGGGTCCTGTACCTAGGGAGGTGCAAACCCAGGCACTGGTACAGGTTGGGGGCTGACCTGCTGGATAACACCTCTGCGAAGAGGGACCTGGGGGTCATGGTGAACAACAAGTTAACCATGAGCCAGCAGTTTACCCTTGTGGCCAAGAAGGCCAATGGGATCCTAGCCTGCATCAAGAGGAGTGTGGACAGCAGGTCGAGAGAGGTGGTCCTCCCCCTCTACTCAGCACTGGTGAGGCCACAACTGGAATACTGTGTGCAGTTCTGGGCTCCCCAGTACAAGAGGGATGTAGAAAGGGTCTAGCGTAGAGCCATGAAGATGATTAAGGGATTGGAGCACCTGTCCTATGACGAAAGACTAAGCGAGCTGGGCCTGTTTAGCCTAGAGAAGAGGAGATTGAGAGAGGATCTCATCAACCTCTACAAATACCTGAGGGGACAATTTAAAGTGGATGGGGCCAAACTCTTTTCAGTGGTGGCCAGTGATAGGACAAAGGGTAATGGGTATAAATTGAACCACAGCAGGTTTCATCGCCATATGAGGAAGAAATTCTTTACAGTTTGTGTAACAGAGCACTGGAACAGGCTTATCAGAGAGGTTGTAGAGTCTCCTTCTTTGGAGATATTCAAAACCTGCCTGGATGCAATCCTGTGTAACATGCTCTAGGTGACACTGCTTGAGCAGGGGGATTGGACTAGATGATCTCTGGAGGTCCCTTCCAATCTCAACCATTCTGTGATTATCTGAGCAGCCAGGGATTGAGTTAGGAAAGCTAATGCCCAGATAGAATTGAATCTGACTAAGAACATTAAGGGCAACAAGAAGGACTTCTACAAGTATCTCAGTGATAAAAGTGAAGTCTAGGGAAAATGCAGGTCCTCTCCAGAAGGAAACAGGAGACCTGGTTACCCGGGACAGTGAAAAGGCCAAGGTACTGAACACCTTCTTTACCTCAGTCTTTAACAGCTAGACTGGCCTTCAGGAATTCCAGGCCCCAGAGGCCAGGCTGAAAGGCTGGATCAAGGAAGATGCATCTTTGGTGGGCATTCATAAGTCCATGGGCCCTGATGGGATGCACCCACGAGTGCTGAGGGAGCTGGCAGATGTGATTGCAAGGTCACTCTCGATTATCTTTGCTTGATTGTGGCAACTGGGAGAAGTGCCCAAAGACTGAAGAAAAGCAAATGTCACTCCTAATTTCAAGAAGGAGGACTCAGGGAACTACAGGCTGGTCAGCCTCACCTGAATCCCTGGGAAGGTGATGGAACAACTCATTCTGGAAACCACTGCCAGGCATGCAAGAAAATCATCAGTAGTCAGCAAGAAAACCATCAGTAGTCAGCATGGATTTACCAAGGGAAAGTCATGCCTGACCAACCTGATAAGCTTCTATAATGAAATCACTGGCCTGATGGATGAGGGGGGAGCAATGGATATTGTCTTCCTGGACTTCAGTAAGGCCTTTGACACTGTCCCCCATAAGATCCTCATAGAGGAACTGTTGAAGTATGGGTTGGATGAGCAGCCAGCGAGGTGGATTAGAAATTGGCTGAATGGCTGGGCCCAGAGGGTCGTGGTCAGTGGTGCAAAGTCTAGTTGGAGGCCAGTAACAAGCAGAGTACTCTAAGGGTCAAAACTGGGTCCAGTTCATCATCATTAATGATCTGGATGTTGGGGTAGAGTGCACCCTCAGTAAATTTGTGGGTGACATGAAACTGGAGGGAGTCCCTGACTCACCAGAGGGCTGTGCAGCCATCCTGAGGGACCTTGACATGCTGGAGAGGTGAGCTGACAAGAATATCATGAAATTCAACAAGGAGAAGTGTAGAGTCCTGCACTTGGGGAGGAACAACCCCAGGCAACAGTACATGTTGGGGACCACCATCTGGAAAGCAGCTCTGTGGAAAATGATCTAGTGGACACCAAGTTAAACAGGAGTCAGCAATGTGCCCATGCTGCTAAGAAGGCTAATGGTATTCTTGGCTGAATCAGGCAAAGTATTGATGGTCAAGAAAGATGATCCTTCCCCTCTACTCAGTATTGGTGAGGCCATACCTGGAGTACTGCATCCAGTTCTGGGCCCCCTAGTATAAGAGAAACATGAACATACTGGAAAGAGACCAGTGGAGGGCTACAAAGATGATCAAGGGACTGGAGCACCTCTCCTATGAGTAGCGGATGAGAGAATTGGGACTGTTCAGCCTGGAGAAGAGGAGGCTCAGAGGGGATTCTCATCAATGTATATAAATACGTGAAGGGAGGGTACAAAGACCAGCAAGCCAGGCTCTTTTCAGTGGTGTCCAGGCAATGGGCACAAACTGGAACACAGGAGACTCCCTTTGAACATCAGGAAGCACTTCTTTATTGTATGGGTGACAGAGCACTGGAATAGGTTGCCCAGAGCAGTAGTGGTCTCCTTCCTTTGAGATCTTTAAAAGCCTTCTGGACATGGTCCTGAGCAACCTGCTTGAGCAGAGGGGTTGGACCAGATGACCTCCAGAGGTCCCTTCCAACCCTAACCATTGTGCAATTCTGATGTTCTCCACAGCTATAAGGCTGTTACAGAGATAGGAGGGAGGTGTGTAGCCACATGAGATAATGAAGTCCAAACACTGGAATCATGCTCATTCAGTGACCAAAGACGGACAATTCTGTTAAACTACAAAAACAATGTAAACAGGAATAGAAGTGGTTAGAATTTAACCAGAAAACACAGCAACTTCTCATTCTGAAAGACAGAAGTCACTAATTTTGTGACATTTAAAACTGTTTGACATGATGCTATAAAATATACTGCAGTGCAGTTCTGAGATATCAGGGAAACTGACAGCTTGACCTAGAAGCTTTTCTGCTTTTAAATTTCAGGGAAAAAATATTAGTGGTCAACTGCATAAAATTTCCATTATCAAAGTACTACACAGACTAATTAAACGTGAGATTCTGAAAAACAGTTTCTTGATATCTTTATTACTGAGTCAAAGATAAAAATATCTAATTAACATAAATTTAGTAATATTACAGTAAAATGCCTGTAAACAAGTAAAATTTAGTGGAGCAAAGTTACTGTCATGTACCTATTTAGGTCTTTATATCAGACAGATTCTTGCTTTCTCAAGTTTATCAGTCCCTGAAAAAACACACAGAAATATATATTTTTAAAATATAATCTTGATTATGTCTGTCAATATGAATCCTTTTTTGTACTTTCACCATCTTTATAACAACATAGTAAAGAAGACCTTAAGAAAGCATTACTTGAGGATAACACTAGAAGGATGGCTTTGATACACAGAATGATAGGAGTTATTTTGGCTCTAAAACTATACTGAGTACTTACTCAGAGTTTTCTTACTTAAATAAAGTTTTCTGCTCAAAAAAGAGGTAGAACCTTAAAAGCTGTGCACTATTTAAGATAATGCCCTGCCTGTTAGAGATATTTCCTGTTATGAAGTGTTTTACGATGTGTTAATTTTGTAACAAACTTGATACTATGGGAATATTGGTATTAGTTCAAAAATTATATAACGAGACTGTGTATTACTGAAGTTTTAATATGTGCCTTGGTCTAAGCATCTTAAACTTGATCTATAACCCACCTCCAACCTTAACCTTCAGTTCACATTATACAAAAAAAATATGCTATGAAACAAGGCAGTATTCCTATGTAGTTTTGACTGAAGTCTAAAGTATTAGTAACTTGAACGTCATTATATCACCTTCTATAAAGTCTATTTCTATACAAATAAAGTTATATAAGATTTAATACGGGCTTATTAAGAAATTTGTGAATTTAACTGTAGTGGTTTTTTTGCATACAGTTTAAGGGTTGTATACAAAGAGACTATCAGTACTGATTAAACCCATGACATCCTAATTTTCTGAAATAGAACAGATTATGGCATATAATATGGAATTAATATTAGAAGTCAAAGTTCACATGTGAAACAAAGACTCCTTTTTTTTCAAACAATTCCATAAAAGAATACTGTCATGCTCTTTTTAGGCTCACCTTCAGTATGGTCCCTATCAAATTCCAATTCCACTCAAGGTTCTCTTTATGGTTGAGAACCTGGCTGTCTCGCAGATTCATTACAAGTGCTTCTTCTGTATCCTGGAACACAGAGATGAAAAGTTACATTAAGTTTTTTGCATTACTGTTGTCAGTGTTGTCACATGATACACTTACTGTTCATGTAACAATCACTTAAAGGACTATGCTCTTCAGTAATTTGCATCTGAGAGTAAATTGCATAGTTGCAGTACTGTATTAAGAATTAACAGCAGGAGATCACAATGGGGCCTAAAAAGCATTAAAATTACTGTAATTTCACTCAAGATCTAGAAAACTCAATATAGTATCCACAAGTAGTTAGAAGACATTAAATTAAAAAAATACAAAAATTAGATAAATGACTCAGAATTAAATCAGAAAGTAAAGCTGGGTGGAGGTGGTGGGATTTAAGTCTCCAAAATACAAAGTCAAATTAAGTTTTGAAAGATCAGTAATGGTAATACCTTTAAAATAAAGATATCTTTCTGCACACGGTATTGATCTCGTTTTTGGTGGGTTGAGATTGCTTTCTGAATAATATGATCTAAATGGAGGCTGTAAGGTTTTGGCCCTCTTTTCTTCATCTCATGAAAGCATTTTAAGCAGTTCAGCGCAGCACTTGCTCGTCTAATAGAAAAAATACTATAATCAATAAATGACATCTGTTATCTAACTAAAGAACTCCAGTGCTATATACTGAGTTAAATAAGCATAGCTCAAGAAAGAGTTTACCAACAATTCTGAAGCCAAATTAAATATATATATATATATTTATTGGTATAAGTTTTCATACATCATCCATACACTTCAGTCTTATTTTGAAATTATAAAGAAAATTATCTTTAAGAATTAGTAGTACTGAAGAATGAGTCTTATTGATACCTTTGCTTCTACTCTGCAATTAGTGGTTTCTTTCAGACTTCACAGAAGATATTGCAAAGTTTAAATTTGATAAAGTATTGCAAGATGTCACAGTAGAACAACATTCTGCAGTAGAGAGTTGAGGGAGCTAGCTTCAACTTTGTCTAACAAAGTATTTCTTGTAAATTGTCTTTTCCCCCTGCCCCCCACAACCCCAAGGGCTTATCCTCCTCTTTATATCTATACAGAGCTCGGATTTTCTAGTTCAATGAGGAATAAAAAGCTTCTATAAACATTTGTTTCAAGTCTACATATGCCTCATTTGAATACCATAAGTGCCAAACAGTTCTTAATGATACTTTAACAACATGCCACTGAATTATGTTGCACTAAATTATTCAAAATTTCTGTTCATGAATTCTTTTATTTAAATGGAAATTAAAAGAATTGAAAAAATTAACATTGCAAACTCCAAAAGCAGCAGAAAGTTTTAACATAGGCACTATTGTTACAATGACTATTTTCTTCAGAAGAAAATGGGTTTAAGAAACAGTCCCATACCAATTTTACATTTTTGCTTTTGCTCACATCAATGGTCCTATTTGGACTTGATGATCCTTATGGGTCCCTTCCAACTCGGGATATTCTATGATTCTATATTCTATATTCAATGATTCACTGATTTGGTCAATTACTATTTAATTAGCTATAGATAAACAAAAACAGAAGAAAAAAATGGCACAAGCATTCTTAGGTTGGAAAGTTTAATTGCATCAAAATGCCAAAAAAAGAAATGTGAGACAATAGAGAGGTTAAAAACACAGAACATGTCTCAGACATTGCTTGGTCAAGCAGTGTCTTATAGTTCATTTAGAAACGTTATGTGAAAAAGGTCTTGCAATATATGTAAAATTGTCCTGAAAACGACTATCAAAGCTTTCTTTCTGGATTTTTCAATTTCCAAATTGTTACTGTAATATATCACACTTCTGGAATCATGCACTGGAAACTTTTTCCCTAGTAAGTGTCACAGAGTACTTCTATATGCATGTGTTTGTTTTTAAATAAAGACAGAGGTGGTTTCAACCACCAGAAAATTTGTAATGTAGGTTTTCACTCAACTGCAGTGAAAATGACATATTTTAACATTTAAGCGTAACTTGGAATTCTTACAGTCTCTTCTCTTTCATGATGTCAAAAGATGCTGCCATATTCATTAGAGTTGGTAAGCAGTGTAGGTGATGGCTGTGAGAATGAGGAAGGATTGTGTTTGCCTAAACAACAAAAAAGATGACGTGTTAGAATAACATATTACAACATTTTTAGCCATCTCTTAAGGATAAGCTTTTGAAGAACCTACCACTTTTCACAAGACTCACAAATGCATGAAAACAAAACTAACTTTTGCATAATGTCAGAGCAATAATTACACATACAATTTTGAATATTTTATCTAATTAATCAATCTGAAATACAATTATAGAGAATTTTAGGACTCAGAGCCTTCTAATTTTTATTTTTTGCATTGGTGGTTTTTGAAGTGGTAACATGCAAAAACATGCAAAGCACCACTCATCCTTATGTCATGTGTATAAATACTAAAATATATCAAATCACAAATAAAAATATATATATATCTGAAGAATTCTAAGCTCCTCAGCAGGCTGTGAGTGTATATGAAAAAAAAATCAACTCTATACCAGAAAAAAATAGGTTATGTTCTTCAAGCATAGATGTGTTTTTGTTTGTTGTTTTGTTTTGTTTGTGTTTTTTGTTTTGTTTTGTTTTGTTTTTCTGGTTGGTTGGTTTTCATCTGGAGTAGGCTAGCACAACCCGAGCAAGAAAAATACAGTAAGATAAATTTACAATTCCCTCTCCTCTCCATCTGTTGAAGTAAGTATAAATCCTGTCAGTGTGGAATGGTAAAGACTTTAATCTTGTCGGGGTGCAGAATAAAGGAAAAAGAGAAGCTACTCTAAAGATAAGTTAAGGAGAGTGAAGGAGAGGCAAGAAGCAAGGTGCCCTCAGCACCTCTGTGCTACGCAAGGGATACCTATAGCAATGCTGAAAGTGCACTCCAAGTTGTGAGTTGCCTGAATGAGTAATATGAAATGCTCCAGCCACATCAAGCTGAACATGCAAAAGCTTCATCTACCTAGTCTGCAAGACAGAAAGCTAAGCAAGCTGTGTGGTGCAGTCAACACACTGGAGGGAAGGGAAGCCATCCAGAGGGACCTTGACAGGCTTGAGAGGTGGGCCTATGAGAACCTCATGAGGCAAGGTCCTGCACCTGGGCCAGGGCAATCCCAAGCACAAATACAGGCTGGGTGTGCTTGCAGCTCGAAAAGCCAAATGTATCTTGGGCTGCAACAAAAGCAGTGTGGCCAGCAGGTCGAGGGAGGTGATTCTCCCCCTCTGTTCTGCTCTTGTGAAACCCCACCTGGAGTACTGCGTTCAGCTCTGAAGCCGCCAGCACAAGAACATGGAAGTATTAGAATGAGTCCAGAGGGCCACAAAGATGATCAAGGGGCTGGAGCACCTCTCCTATGAAGACAGGCTAAGATAGTTGGGGGTTGTTCAGCCTGGAAAAGAGAAGGCTCTGAGGAGACCTTATAGCAGCCTTCCAATACTTTAAGGGGGCCTAGAGGAAAGCTGGGGAGGGACTCTTTAACAGGAATTATGGCAATAGCACAAAGGGTAATTGCTTTAAACTAAAAGAGGGTAGATTTAGATGATATATAAGGAAGAAACTATTTACTATGAGGGTGGTGAGGCACTGGAACAGCTTGCCCAGAGAAGTTGTGGATGCCCCATCCCCGGAAGTGTTTAAGGACAGGTTGGACGGGGCTTTGAGTAACCTGGTCTAGTGGGAGGTGTCCCTGCCCATGGCTGGGGTGTTGGAACTAGATGATCTTTAAGGTCCCTTCCAACCCAATCCATTCTATGATTCTATGCTGCTACTGCTCCTATCACTCAAAGAAAAGCAATAAACAGAAGTAATCCTTTTCGCAAAGACAGTAACAGATGAGCGAGTTTGCAGGTCTCCAGCTTAAAAATACAACTAGCTACTGAGGCAAGAAGTAGAACTGGTGAGAGTTTGAGAGATGGGGATTAACTGCCTTCCTATCAAGTCATGCTGTCATATATAAAGTGCCATATGGAATAATATAAAACATTCTTTTGATGAAAAGTAGATGCTCCAAGTTCCTAAAAAAATCAAAGCTATACTAGAAAATATCTATTTCCAATGAGTCTTACTTACCATGTGCAAAAGTTCTCCTAAAAGAATAGTTGCTCTAACAGATACATGGTCATCACTACTTGTGATTACTTCAACCAGACCCTTCAAAAGTTAAAAAAAAATACAACACTTAATGTAGGATGTATACAGTGTAATGTATTTTATTTTTAATATTTATAGGAGAAAAGTAACAAGCATCTATTTATACTTGAAGTCATCAGTTACCTCTAGAAGTCCATTGTTAATAAAAGCTGAAAGCACTAAAGCCAAATAATTATCCATGAGATCAGGTCTAAGGAGAAAAAAAAAGCAAACAGTTTAGAAAGTATATGTCTATTATTTCTGCAATAGAAAAACAATTATTTTGTCAACAATGACAAAAAACAACAGTTTAGACTGAGTTCATGAAATGCCCACCTTGATCTGGCTCTATAGGGTAATATAGTTTTAGCTTCAGCGGCTACAAAGCCATCAGAAAGTCTCCAGCAGTCCTGAAACCTGCTTGGATCTAAAACAAACAAACAGAATCTCACACACACAAAAACCAACACCCAAAAATGTTAATTATAACACTGGATTTCATAGTGTTATTTTAATGGTTGTGGGTAAATAATAGTTCTTATCGACAGCTATTCCAACAGGTTTTAAATTATAGAAAATGT
The DNA here is from genome assembly GCA_011074415.1 of Stictonetta naevosa. Classification (NCBI taxonomy): domain Eukaryota; kingdom Metazoa; phylum Chordata; class Aves; order Anseriformes; family Anatidae; genus Stictonetta; species Stictonetta naevosa. The sequence continues at coordinate 99,883 of MU011901.1, forward strand.
TATGTCCGAAGGAATCTTCGACAAGTCATCTAATCCACACCCTTACACAAAGTGATGCTAACTTCGAAGCTAGAACAAAGACTTCATCAACCAAAATAATAAAATTTCCAATTCATAAACACATTAAACTTGTTTAACAGAAAACCTTGTAACACCTAAAATTTTAAAACACACATCTGTATATAGCAAAGTTACAAGTTTATAACAAAGAATGAAGTATTTATAAGTGCAGAACAAGGATTAAACTTTTATAGTCAAGGCCATGACACAGATTTATAACCAGAGTTTGGAAAATGACGGAACATTAAAGGCTGAGACTTGCTCTTTTCAGACTTACACTTTTGTGAGACAAAGCAGACGATATTCTTAAGGTTTACAAAGGAATAATTCTAAACATAAAAGACTAACTTTTCTAAATATAGACATGAAAACACATGCATTTGCCCAAGTAAAAGTAAGTTTGCTGAAGTGCAGTGGGGATAATTAGCACATACACAATATATAGAAAAAGATACTTTTTTAAAAGACACTTTTCCAAAAGACACTTTTCCCACTTTTGGGGGAATAGTGGCTGGAAAGCTGCCCAGTAGAAAGTTCCAAATACCTGGGTGTATTGGTCGATAACCAGATGAACATGAGCCAGCAGTGTGCCCAGGTGGCCAAGAAGGCCAACAGCATATATCATAAATAGCGTGGCCAGCAGGACTAGGGAAGTGATTGTCCCTCTGTACTTGGATCAGGTGAGGCCACACCTCCAATACTGTGTTCAGTTTTGGGCCCCTCACTACAAGAAGGACATTGAGGTGCTGAAGCGTATCCCAAGGAAGGGCAACAAAACTGGTGAAGGGTCTAGAAGTCTTCTGAGAAGCAGTTGAGGGAACTGGGGTTGTTTAGCCTAGAAAAAAAGGACGCTCAGGGGAGACCTTATCACTCCCTACAACTCAAAGGAGGCTGTAGTGGGGTGGGGGTTGGTCTCTTCTCCCAAGCAACAAGCAATATGACAAGAGGAAATGGCCTCAAGTTGCCATTTCCATTGAGGTTGGATATTAGGAAAAAATTCTTCACTGAAAGGGTTGTGAGACATTGGAACAGGCTGCTCAGGGAAGTGGTTGAGTCACCATCCCTGGAGGTATTCAAAAGACATGTAGATGTGGTGCTTAGTGACATGGTTTAGTGGTGGACTTGGCAGTGCTTGGTTAACAGTTGGACTTGATGATCTTGGAAGTCTTTTCCAACCTAAGTGATTCTATGATTCTAATAACTTTTCTGTGACATTCACCAACACTTATACACTGCTAATGCTTTTAACACTTCAAAGAAGTCTAATTTCTAGTATTATACAGTCTTTTGTGTAAATGTTCCATTATTTTCCACTACTGCTCTTCTATCAAACTTACAACTGATATAGTAAGGATGTTAGAAGAAAGTTAGACTTCTAGTAGATTGATCAACACTTAATTGTTGATAAAGGATTTTAAATGGGACTTCAGAATACCCAATGAATTCTGTGATGAAACAGTTGATATTGACATAATTTGCAACACAGAGGAAACAGTAAAGGGTTCAAATTTGTAGAAGAGTGTAATAGACAGAATTATTGCATGGACTAGTTCCAAATACTTACCTACACTGAGAAGTGCCTCAACAAATTCTTCTGTGACAACAGGGAGAGGAAGGCGAAATATATCATAGAGAACCTCAAGCAGACCTCGCTACAAAAAAAAAAAAAAAGGCAGCAATTTTATAGATTCACAAAAAATGGCCTTTTTGTTCACTATTAAAAAAAGAACACTGCAGTTGAGATTTTTACAGTGTGCTAAAATTGGTGTCTCTATGGGGGTTTCTTTTTTTGATAACATGCTTATTTTCATAATCTAAAGGAATCTGGAGAAGAAAAGGTGATTACTCACTTTAGAACTATATTATCACTTTGAATTCTATAGAATCTTAGGCTACTTGGATTACAGTTTTTTAAAACAGTTACTGCTGTGACCATCAACTTATTAATTTAGGCAGTAATTGGGAAGAAACATTTTTATTCAACTCAAATTTAATGCTTTAAACTCTTAACTACAGCTGTTGTGAATTTGCTTTTACTTGTGGCAAGAGCAAAGTTAATTTATGTATTATTGATCTAGTGTGAGACCATGCAAGTGATGTACCTTTCCTAATGCCTACTTTCTATTTGTAGCAATTAAATATCAGCAGATTGGAGAGTTCCACTATACAATGTATAAACAAGAAACTAAATAACTTAAAACCAAGAAAATAAAACCATGTATGAAAGCATTTTTTTCGGCAGTACCAATTTCATGGTACCTTAATATATTTTTAATTCCACTTAAATCACAATGGAATTCTACAGAGTTCAAGATCTATAGAAAACGATAAAAAAGAACTTAGACTAAAACTAAAAACAAAACAACAACAAAAAAACACCTTGATTTACTCTCATAGCCTATAATGTATTTCACTGCCATAAATATTAGAGCAAATACAAATATTTTATGTATACTACCTACTACCTCCTCATAGCTAACACTTTTTTCCCTTTTCTCTCTTCCATCCCCTCCTATCAGACATGCAGGATGTGCCTCAATTCTCACTTTATGGACACAGAAAAAGCAAGCAGCTTGCTTAAGATTACACAGGAAATTTATAATGGAATTATAGACTCAAAGTTGGGGGTCAAGTAAACTCAAGGCTAGTGATCTTGTAATTGGTGGCTAGTGGTCTGTATTTAGACCACTAAATTATTGAAAAATTGTAAGAATATGTTAATTAAGACATCCAATATTATTCCTATTTCAGTACTAAATATTTACCACCTACCCGTATTTCCATATTTGGTATACAGAGTACCCCAATAAGAGACTGAATCCCAGAATTCCCAGGTTTGCACAGACTGATAATACCTAAAAAACATTAAATACATAGTAATATTTCCTCACCGAACACCAAAAAATAAATATTAGACAATGTTAAATTTGATTTCCAGTTTGTGTGCAAGCACAGATGATAAAAATTATTGATTAACATTTTTCACCTTTACATTGTCATCTTCTAATCAACTTTAATCAATATGTTTAACTGCAAAACCTTGTTCCCTCACTAAAAACTATAGACTATATAAAAACTATATTTTTGCCCTTTCCACTGTGAACAGTATTTTCAAGTTATCTACAAAAACATTTACATCAAAGAAACTTCAGAAAGAAAAGACAAAATTGTAAATAAAGAATTAATCTTAAACCTGAAAGATACAGGCAGAACTGTGAGCACTATCTTAACCTAACAAACTATTTAGTTCCTTTTTAATCTCAGGTGAATTCTAAACAGCAAGTTTAAATATATTTGGAATGATATCCTCTGTGCACTGTTTTTAATCATCTTTTCCCAGATAAGCAGCACTCGTCTCCAGAATTTTTCAACAGCAGAAAGTCCAGACAGGTATAAATAAATAAATAAAACACCTGAAAAGCCAAAACAAAAACCCAACAAAAACAAAACACCCTCAGACTTTTTTGCTATATGCCCTTTGGGAAGACTGTCATTGTGAGGACATTTTTGTACCAAAAATATTTTTAAGATCTTAGCTTCCAACGTAAATAATATGAAAAACAAAACAGAAAGAAAGAACATGTAACGGTAAAAGTAACACAGCAAGTAATGTATTCCAAGACAATTGTTTCTTCAGTATATAAACTTTTCAGGCTTATGCTATTAGTTCTAAGTGTGAATTGGGAAAAATGTAGCAATATCCCTAACAGAAACTGCTTTTTAGAACCTCCAAAGTTGTCACAAACTCTCCAAGTTTCCTCCCCAATCAAGTGAGAACACAAGACTTTTAAAGGGTACCTGGATGTTAAATTAAGCTTACTGAATATTTTCAGAACATTAAAAATAATGCAAAAAGTCTTGCAAATCAAAATGCTTTCTATATAATCTGAATCTTTCCTAAGTATAGCCTGTAAAAAGCCTATCCAAAATTTTGTTAGGTGGTCATATCAACTGATTTAGTTCATTTGCAAGACATTGACTTGACTAAAAGAACAAGCAGTCCTTGAGGCAGTAACTCCATGTTAGGTATTATAATATTACAGAGAAGGGATGTAGAAAAATGCAAAAGCCTACTTCTTTGATTTAGAAATGTATTCTGCATGAAAAATCCAAAACTATGTCCATATTGGGATTTATCAACTATACCACTTGATAAAAGTAGGTGCTACTGAAACTATTCTGTTGAAAATTCTTTGTATAGACAAATAGATTTCTTATTTACAGTGGCAGAACAATCTCAAAGGCTAATTCTTATGATATGAAGCTATTTTCAACAACCTTTCACCCATCAAATGTGAAGCACTACCATCAAGGTACAACTGTGTTCTATACAAGGTATTCTATACAAGGTACAAGGTATTCTATATTGAAAAAGCTGAATCTTGTAAGTAGAGTTAGTAAAAAAAAAAACTACGTACAAGTCCTCAAATTTGACAATATCAAAACACATCTTAGTACTATTATAGGAAGACACCGATAGAAGATAGACCAAGAGAGACAGATTCTGGGCTTAAATAAACAATTCCTTTACACTGAAATGTCCTTGCCAGTCATCCAACTTAAAACAAACTAACAAAGAAATCTTACCTGCCCATGATCGAAATGCTGCCACTATTCCCATTTTACTAGCTAAGAACCGTGCTTCTCTGTCCTCTCTGTCATATAACAACAAATGTCACAATACACAGTTAATTACTGTAAAACGGTGTTATTAACATAGCAAGTAATAAGTAGTTAACTGAGATTTTGGATGGGGAACAAAATCAAGACTAAGAAAAATCTTTTACGTAAGTATATATTTGTGTGTATATATTATTTAAGCAATATGTACACACACATGCAAAGATTAGAATTTTTAAGCATTGTTACTTTTTATTTTCCAGTGGAGTTTCTACGGCAGAAGGATCACAAACTAAATATCTATATTTGGTCTATCAGATTAATCACTTTGATGCCCCCACTGACAGCGAGACTACAGCAGGGGCCTAATGAATTGGACACTGATTCAGTTACCCAGACCTAAGCATCTACTGCCATTTGACGGTTTAAAAAGCAAAACCAACCAAACAACAACAAAAACAACAAAAACATACACACAGTGTGTAAGTCAAGTTGGAAGTGACTTCAGGAGGTCTCTAATCTAAACTATTGCACAAAGAAGGTGTCAGCTATGAGACCAGACCAGGTTATACTCAGGGCTTTATCCAGTCAAGTCTCAAAAACTTTCAAGGATGAAGGCTGCAGGACTTCTCTGGGACAGCCTTTTCCAACTTGACTAGCCTCACAGAAATTTGTTTTTCCTTATATCAAGTTGGAACTTCTCGTTTCGATTTCTCTCTGCTGTTTCTTTTCCTCACACCATGCACCACCTGAAGGGTCTGACTACATCTTCTTGATAACCTTTTCATAGGTATTAGAAAGGATGTTCCCTAAGCTTCCCCTCACAGGATGTGCTCCAGCTCCCTGACCATCTTGAGCTGGAAGGCTCAAAACTGGATGCAGTGGTCTACAAAATAGAAGAGAATAATCACATCCCTCAACCTGCTGGCTATGTATAGCCCAACATACTGTCAACCTTAGCCACCTGGGCACACTGTCTTACCAGAACTGTTCCCTGCCTAGTCAGGCCCACAGCCCACTTCACTGCGTTGTGTTTCCTCCCAGGCACAGAACTCTGCATCTGCCCTTGCTGAATTTCATCAGGTTCCTTTTGGTCCACTCTTCCAGACTAAAGTCTCTCTGGATGTCAGTGATGTCCTTAACTCTATCAGCTGTTCCCCCCCAGTTTATCATCTGTAAACTTCATGAGAGTGCAGTCCATCCCCTCCTCCAGGTTACTGATGAAGATGGATTCAGGACAGGTTTCAAGCTAGACCCCTGTGGTACTCCACTTGTTACTGGGCCCCAGGCACAGTAAAATGCCTTAACTACTACCCTCTGAGCCTGAACATACAACCATCAAACATAAAACCAGCTCAAATATAATCTGGCTATTGTGGATGTTTAAAGCAAGATAAAAATAAATTCATACCTGAAGTAAGAAATAATGACTGTGAAAACTTTTTATTAAAGTGAAAGAAATATAATGGGGAAGGAAAGATGGGTAAACCTAGTTTTCCCTTTTAAAATCTTAATTCCTAACAATGTTTTAGGAAGTTGCATTTTAACCAGCTATTGTATTCAAATTCAAATAGTTTAGTAATAGCTCACTGCTTTTATTTTGCCAATTTGGAAAGAAAAACAGTTTAATTACAATACCATGAACACAACTGGCAGCACAAGTACCAGCCCTAACACTTACTTGAGTTGTCCTTCTGCTGTGTCTGGATTATGTCTGTAGTGAAAATCTGTGTAAGGAGCTAGAATTCGCTAAACAAAAAGAAAGACATGCATTACTTTCACATGAGAATACAGTTAATGGGTTTTGCCCTTTCATCAGTCCCACTCCAATTTGTCATGTTATTCCTTCTTTATAAATCATTATTGTCTTGGCCTAAAACGTTTTAAACATTTTGCATGAACAGAGTGAAACCCAAAGTGAAAATTAAACATTTTTATTACGAATACAGTGTTTAATTTCTGTTACTAAATAAGTAAAGTTGAACCCACCTCTAATTCTACATCTGCTCGCACATACTGTCTGGTCTTTGGATGATTAATGAGGTGCAAAACTGTAGTTACCAGAGCCTCATTTATTCGGCTAAGCTGACAATCGATCACATTTTTCAAGATGGTATTTAAACCACCCTGAAGAGCCACCACCTCGGGATTCTGAAGTGCTAAATGAAGAAAAATATGTGACTTCAATGAGTGATGGGAAAGAAAATATTTCAAGATTTCCAATATACATACTAAACAGCAAGCGTGTCCTATCTTTTTCTTCCTGAACACTGCTGAGGAACAAATAAAGCTTTTAATGGAACTGACATTAGCAATGAAATGATATTTTGGATTAACTTATCATCAAATAAAATTCTGAACAGGCAGTCACCATGGTGCACTGATTTCCCAGCTTATTTCCAAACAAGTTTCCACACAGTAGAGCCTAGATTTCCCCACAAAAATATTTTGTACATCACTGGACTGACATGGATAAAAATATTTATTCTAGAATATAAAAGACTAAGAGATTACTTATTTCTTTAAAACATTGTGGTAGTATCACACTGCTGACTAGCTAAACTCAACCACACTGCTCTCTCCCCCTCCTCAAAGGAAGAGGGGGAGAAAATACAATGGAAAAGGGCTCAAGGGTTGAGATAAGGACAGGGACCCTTCATCTCTTCCTCTCCTTCGTGGTCACTCTCTGCCCCTGCTCTAACATGGGGTCTTTTCCATGGGATGCCATCCTTCCCAAAAAGATCCTGCATGAACTTCCCACAGGCAGCAGCTCTTCAAGAACTGCTCTAATATGGGTCCGTACCACGAGGTCCATTCTTCAGGAATGGACTGCTCTCACATGGGTCCCCTGTGGGTGGCAGCTCCCACTTGATCACCTGCCCCTGTGGGGACTCCTCTCCATGGGCTGCAGGGGAACTTTTGCTCTGGTACCTGGAACGCCTCCTCCCCCTCCTTCTTCACTGACCTTGGTGTCTGCAAGGCTGTTTCTCACTCCAATCTCCCAGCTGCTGTTGCGCAGCAGTTTTTTCCCTTTAAGTCTGTTCTCCCAGAGGCACAACCAATGTAATTCACTGGCTTGGCTCTGGCCAGCAGCGGGTCACTTTTGGAGCCATCTGGAACTGGCCCTTATCTAACATGGAACAGCTTCTGGACTCTTCTCACAGAGGCCACCCCTGCAGCCCCTCTGCTACCAAAACCTTGTCATGTAAGCCCAATACAAATGGAAGACTGCATCAAAAGCTGCATTTATTTTGGACTGATTGATACAAAACTGAAAATACTTAAAAAATCAGCACCCACACACATGTATAGGGATTTAGTATAGATCACTGTCCAAGTAACTTTTACATAGACACAAATACTGATTTCCAGAAGCCAGCTAACTACAGTACTCATTGCAAAAAAAAATTTAAGGAAAATATTTTGTAGTTCTCTGAGCACTGTTACATTTGATAACACTTCATGTATGGATTTCTCACTACTTCCAATCCATTAATTTTAGAAAAATCAACCTTAGCAAGGAAACATTTTTAAGGTAACACAAAAATTGAAATTTCAGGTACTTCACTTAAGAGATTTCCATTTTAAGTTGAAGTGATTTTGGTTTATATTAAACTAATGACTAAACCTATGAAATCACACAGAATCACAGAATGCCCAAGGTTGGAAGGGACCGCTGAAGATCATCTAGTCCAACCCCCTGCCAAGCAGGATCACCCTGAGCACATTGAGCAGGATGGCATCCAGGTGGGTTTTGAATATCTCCAGAGAAGGATATTCCACAGCCTTTCTGGGCAACCTGTTCCAGTGCTCTGTCACCCTCACAGTACAGAAGAGCCTTCTCACATTCAGCCGGAACTTCCTGTGCTTCAGTTTGTGCCCGTTGCCTCTTGTCCTGTCGCTGGGCACAACTGAAAAGAGACCGGCTCCATCCTCTCGACACCCTCCCCTCAGATATTTATACACATTGTTGAGGTCTCCCCTCAGTCTTCTCTTTTCCAGGCTAAACAGGCCCAGTTCTCTCAGCCTGTCCTCGTAGGAGAGGTGCTCCAGTCCTCTAATCATCAATGGAAATTAAGAACATCAAACATCTGATTCCTTAGTTATTAAACAAATCCTCTTTATCATTTGAATAAAATATATTTAATATGAACTCACAGAAGAGAATCCCTTAGAAAACTGATGACAACCATGTAAAGTTTTCTTAATTAGCTTCCAATTATCTTACCTAGTTCACAGATAATGGCTATACATGCTCGAACCATTCTGTCTCTTTCTTGAAGACCATCATTTCCAACTGCTATCAAAGAATTAGTAATAGAGCTGGGGAACAGCGAAGCATTCACAGTGATCATCTGCCAAAAATGAAAAAAACAAAACCCCCCGTTTTCTTCATAATATTTCTTTAAACGTACTCACAAATTCACCAGCATTCTGTTTTCTAGATAAAACTTGGCAAACCATTCCATATATTAGTTACTTATATCCTGCAAATCCTAAAACTATTTCTATTGTTCTTGAAACTCTGTTTAACTTTACCATTCTCTTCCTGCTTGTTTTTTATTTTTACCTTATCATAATATAAAAATAAAAAGGACAACTGTTTAGAAAGAACTATTGCTGCCTTTTTCAGATCTTTTCCAATAATTTATTTAGCAACAGAGAACACTGTCCACTGACAAAGAGCAGATTACAAACTCTTCTAGAAGATTAATTCATAATGCATCAGATTCTTCAATACCAACTCAACTGTTTCATTAGCCAAGACTGAACTCTCATGGTTTGTAGGGACCTCCTTCTGCACACAAGAGAAGAGAGAGTTGCAGACTATAAAAAAGGACAGTCAACAAAAGATACTGCTACAGAATTTGGAAGGCAACTACCAGTAACAGCTCTGAATCCTCTTGTAGAGTACCTGATCTTCTTAGAACTGCAGTATAATTCAGCTTTATCATAAGTTACATAGCTATGTCGCAAAAAAAATCTTAGAGTGAAAAGTAAAGATGAAACCAGACCTACTTTCATTAATCATTAGTGATTAAATTAAGAGATAAAACCCATTTACAACAAATTTGACACAGAATAGAACAGTTTTTAACTGCCAATGGTCCTTTACACTACTGAAGAGCTCCTGTGCCATGGAAATCCTCAGCTACTAGTTTAAGAATTTAAACCAGATTAAGGAGCAAGACCACATGCACACATTAAAGGAAAAACAAAACAAACAACAACAACAAAAAACCACTACCCCAAATACCCAAATAAGGCTTTGACTACAAAGGCTATTCACATTTTTTCATAGTTTGCTAAAATGAAATACGCATATCCTATATACTATGGAATATGAACATTGATGACGCTAAAGAGATGTATTACTAAGGGGAAATAGTTGTGATTTTTTTGTTTGTTTTGTTTTTGTCTGACTGCTTTAAAAGGGAACAATGTAATTTCATAACATATCACATTTTTTCTACTAATGAAAAAAAATGAGATGTGAAAAAATGCTCAAGGAAATATTAATTTCTTTTAATATTCAACTCCAAGTATTTTAGTAGAGTAAATACAAGTTTTGCATTTGTTTTCATTCTGCTCTATAAACTTAAATGCAATTTTGAAGACCAATGACAGGTGATACAAGATAACTTATAAGCAACTATGATGAAGTAACAAAGACTATGAAATCAGCCTTTAAAAATTCCTTTAAAAATTAAAAAAAGAAGGCAGTTCATATACTTCGCCCCACTTCTGCTTTGAAAATAAAACATTCTACCTCTTAAATTATTAACAAATGGACAAACTGACTTCTATTAGATGGAGAAATGCTTTTTGAAGTAACTTTATACCATTGGTCTCATGGCTGAAGACACTGTTAAATTACAAAGCTCTCACTAGGAAACACTGCCCCACAGAGAGCAGTCAAAAGAGAATACAAGCACTCAAAGCCCTCAGAAAAGTTTAAAAAGTGTAAAGTTGTTTTTCTTTTCTCTTCCTCTACTATTTTAACCTGCACATTTTTTTTAAACAAGTTTACCACTAAGTGCCTTTTTAAATTCAGAAAACAAGAGTAATATTTTACATATTGTTCTTCTCCTCTATGAAAAGGATGAGAAGAAAGTGAATGTTTTAATTTTAAAGTTTTATATCTATACTATTCTTACACAGGAATATTTACTATCAAAAATGAGGTAAATTATTTTGTCCAGACTTTAGAACAGAAATCAACAGTTCTTATATGCTGATGGGACCCAGTTCAGTTCTTCCACAGCTCACTAGTAAACAGTATCTTCTGAATGAATTAATTAACTCTGCCTGATTGTAATATTTGCCATCCATTCTCCTCTCCTAGACCTTTATATACCTTTTTTAGGAATCCTAAAAACCTCTGAGTCTGAGCAAAATAAAGCCAAATCATTACAAATGTGTTTCCATTCCATCTTCAGATTTAAATTATTCTGGCCCTATAGTGACACTTTCTTTAAACCAGATTAACAAATAACATTTGTAAATGGTGACTTCCTCAAGGACCTGTGCCACTGATACAAATGATCCATCCTTTTTTTGTCGTTCTTTTATTTTTTTCTTTTTTAGCTTTAAAACTGTTTTTAACAATTGTGCCAATCAAACACATTGTTTCTTCTGTAAAATAGAAATGAAGTGAGCTCATCTTAAGAAAAGAAATTGCATATCAAACCTCCATATTTTCAACCTAAATATAAACATATGTACACACACACACACAAAAAAAAAAAAAAAAAAAAAAAAACAGATTAAACACTGTGCTCCTGTGGAACAATTCTTCCAACTACTTCAAACTTTACCTGAGTCTTCAGTTTTTTTAAGATGCTCAGTAAAGAGTACGAGCAAGATAAAGAACAGCAAAATCCAATACAATGGCAGACTACTATAATCACCTAAGAAAATAGCTTCAGTAGCTGTAATACACTATTTTCTCTAGGATCAACTTGAAAGTGCAGCTACAACATCTTCAAAAATCTCATATCCATGGGTACATGGTACAGTAATCAGCAAAGACTAACTTATTGCATAACAGAGAAAAGGGGAAAGGGAAAGGGAAAGGAAAAGGGAAAGGGAAGATGGATAACGCCAGCCTCCACAGATAAAGCAATAAGGCTGAAAGCATTCCTTGAACTGCAATGGCAATTTGCTTTATTTCTCAAGTGGCAGAAAATCTCCATTCCTTCATTCACAGGTGTTTAAAGACACTATACTATAAAGTTAAATCATTAGATGATACTTAATAATGTGGTTCTTATACCCTTGTACTCATCATTTGATGAACTGTTCCCAAATCTTGTTCAGTTTTACCTCTATCAAAACAAAATTACCAGGATTTTTCTAGATTACTCAAGATTCTCAGTCATAAGAGATTAAAATCAAAATAAGTCTCAGCACTAGCTTTTTCTCTTTTTTTTTTTTTTGAATTAACAGCTATAATTTCTTCTCATATGATAAAATAAGAGACTGTGTGAAAAAGAACTGCTGATGGAGAAAACCTGGAATTAGTACAGCTGACTGATATAGCTAGTAAGACCATATATAGTTAGATTTTACCTTTCTGACTAATCGAAGTGCTTGTGTTCTTTCTACTTCATTACTCTGCTGTATGTCAATGCACCTAAAATAAGTTAAAAACATGTTTTGTTTATAACATTAACTTTCACCTTAACTATTAACGTATCTCATTAATATTCATGCAACTAAATAAAGAGAAGAAAAATATTATGAATTATTGTTTAAAAAACTGCTTTTCAGCAAATATATTCATGATTAGTCAATTAGTTTCAATTTATATTATTTACAGTTATCTTCATTATAAGTAAATCACTAGAACACTCTCAAATATACAATGACAAGGCATAACACCTTCAACAATTCTGAGCTAGCTACACCTGTCATTTCAAATAAGACTAAATAAAAGCATTCATATTTCAAATCAACGTTCTATGCATTTTCAGATCAGAAAGGTCCATTTGCCGTAACAAAATTTAACAGCACACTAAAACTGTGTGTGTGTACATATAAAAAAAAACACCACACCTAAACACACACACACATATCAGCATATTAAATGCAAAATGATTTTAACAAAGGAAGCACTAGAAATGATGATAATTAGATCTAGTCACTATACTGACCTTATTATCTCATTGTTAATTTGCCCTTTGGTATCTTTCTGTTGTGGTATGGGTTAGATTATAAATTCTTGGCCATGAACAACTTTTTCATCCTGACATTGTACTAGAGGCTCTAAAGCACTATGGTGATGATACAAAGAATCGAAACAAACCCCACAAAACAATTTAAGACATGAAAATTACTAAAGTCCCGACCTTCTAATAATACCATAAAGTAATTTATAATTAATGACATTTATGATTCAGAAACATCTTTTATGCATCTAATTTTTTAGATTATTCATAGTAGATCATGTATTAGGATATCACTTTATTTGGATTAGATGGTGTGATGTATTATGTATCCAAAATTTTAAAGAAGGTTATTATTCATACTGAATAAAACAGGCTATTATAAAGCTGTATATCAAGAATATAAGAAGATATGAAACCATCTTTTCACACCTGTCTCAACCATGAAAAACAAGTGATTTACAATTTTACAATTTACAACAAGAAGGGAAAATTACCTTGCTATCAAGTAATCCACTTTCAACTTCAGCACCTTCTGGAGAATACTGGAGTCTTGAATGAGATAGCGGAGGGCTCGCAATCCTGCTGCTCGCACCTCTTTTGCTTCATTTAGTAAAGCTAACCGCAGACTACAATGAAGGAAACAAATGAAGTAAACAATTATATAGCAGCAGATAGACTTCACCATCGGACATGAAACTACTAGATACTTGTTTAAAATAAAAGTCTGATTTTTAACGAGAAATATTCTGCATTAATTTTCTGTTTTTGAGATACTCACCTATGCAGCCTAGAAGGCAAACCCTCACCTTGCCAACAGATCTAGACAATATATTAATCTGAAGAAAGACACAGATCTTTTTCCCCCCTTAAAAAAATAAATAAATAGTTTGTACACCCCTGAAATGATATATGACTCAATGGTATATGACTTGCTATTTTACAAAACAGCTGACCACAATATTAGTCCTAAAAAAGTAATCTAATTTAGTTAAAATTTTCTAGAAGATTAACAGGTAGACAGTATTTCTTCCACTGTTATGCTGTTAATCCATAGGCATGGATCTTCAAAACATGTCTTAACAGCTAATTGAGACAAAATTGCATCTTAACTAATTATATGCACCACTCTCTAAAGATATGATGGTACAAGTATGTTTACATGACATATAAAAATCAAAGGAAAATATGCAATTTAGGCAGCCTTACATAGCATAAATTTCTACAAATTTCATTTCAGTATACAATCAAAATGTATTTCTCTTTACAGATTTTGAAAGTGTTTTGCTTTCATCAAAATGAGCTCTCCTGTCATGATAATGGAATTCCTAAATACACCGGCAAGGTGTGGTGGTTTTACTTGGGTGGGCAGCCAAGCTCCAACAAAAATGCTCTCTCGCTCCCACTCCTCAAAGGGAAAGGGGGAGAAAACATGATGCAAAGGGCTCAAGGGTTGAGATAAGGACAGGGAGATCGCTCAACAATTATCGTGAAAGGCAAAACAGACTCAGAGTAGGGAGATAGTAAGATTTATTGCCTATTACTAACAGGCTAGAGAAATGTGAAACAATGGAAAGAAACCAAAAACACCTTCCCCCCATCCGCCCTCTTCCACCTCCTCCCCCGAGTGGCACAGGGGAATGGGGGAATGGGGGTTACGGTCAGTCTATAGCACTTCATCTCTGCCGCTCCTTCTCAGTCACTCTCTTTCCCCTGCTTGAACATGGGGTCCCTCCCACGGGATGCAGTCCTTCCTGAACTGACCCTGCGTGGGCTTCCCATAGGAAGCAGCTCTTCAAGAACTGCTCCAAATATGGGTCTATACTACGGGGTCCATCCATCAGGAGCACACTGCTCCAACCTGGGGCCCCCACGGGCAGCAGCTCCCCCCCAGATCCCCTGCTCCTGCGTGAGCTTCTCTCCACGGGCTACAGGTCCAGCCTGGAATCTGCTCAGCCAGGGGTTCTCCACAGGCCACAGGCTCTGTCAGTGCAGGTCCACCTGCTCCACTGTGGTCTCCTCCACGGGCTGCAGCATGGAACCCTGCTCCACCATGGTACTCCATGGGCTGCAGGGGGACATCCTGCTTCACCATGGGCCTCACCACAGGCTGCAGGGGAACTACAGCTCCGAGCCTGGAGCACCTCTCCCCTTCATTCTACACTGACCTTGGTGCCTGCAAGGCTGTTCCTCACTCCTCTCACTCTCCCAGCTGCTGTGTGTGGCACAGCAGTTTTTTTCCCGTCTTAAATATGCTCTCACAGAGGCGCAAACAATATTGCTCATTGGCTTGGCTCTGGCCAGCAGCAGGGCCCTTATCTAACATGGGGCAGCTTCTGGATTCTTCTCACACAAGCCACCCATATGGCCCCGCCGCTGACAAAACCTTGCCACGTAAACCCACTACACACGGTTAAAAAAAAAGTTTCAGTAGATAGCTGAGAATGTAAACACTACAGAGAGTGAGACAATTTCAACCCATACAAATGGATTTTTTTTTTTCATTTCTTATTCTAAGATGGTCAGAAATGGTAATCAACTATTCCAAGGACAAAATCTTCTGAATCTTTCTGGAGATCAGTCAGTCCATGAAAAAGACACTGTAATAGCAATCTACTTCCAGGCAATGGCCAGACAAAGTAGAAAGGCTGCAATACCACATCTAAATAAAAATTAACTGATTATTACATCCAGCACCAAGTAGGGAATTACGTAAAACTTCTACCTTGGACTTCCAGAGGGCAGACTTGGAACTGTTCAGGATGCTGGTAGGGAGGGTCCCTTAGGAGTCAGTCCTGAAGGGCAGAGGGGTCCAGGAAGGCTGAATGCTCCTGAAGAAGGAAGTCTTAAAGGCGCAGGAGCAGGCTGTTCCTGTGTGCCTTAAGACGAGCCGGCGTGGAAGAAGACCGGCTTGGCTGAACAGGGAACTTTTGCTGAGTGTACAGGAGAAAAAGACTTTGTCCATTGGAAATAGGGACAGGCAACTCGGGGACAGTACGAGGAAGTTGACAGCATACACGGAGTGAATCAGAAAGGCATGAGCTCAACCTGGCCACTGTGGTAAATGATAACCAAAAATGTTTTTACGAATACATTAATGGTAAGAGAAGGAGAGTCTCCATCCTTTACTGGATGCAGGGGGGAATGTAACTACTAAGGATAAGGAAAAGACTGAGTTCCTCAATGCCTTCACAACATCTGTCTTTACTAGTCACACCACTTATCCTCGAGGTACTCAGCCTCCCAACCTGGAAGTCTGGGACAGGGAGTTCTGAATCTGTCCCAGTATTGTTCAGTAGTAGAGACAACACTGGTGTGATACCAATGCTGTTCTAGCTACAAGTGCAGAGCCCAGCACTGTATGGGCTGCTGCAGGGAAAGTTAACTCCATCCCAGACAAACCCTGTACACTTGCCTGGTGGAGGAGGGAAAGGCTGTTGACATAGTCTACCTAGACTTCAGCAAAGCCTTTGACACGGTCTCCCACAGTATTCCTGTGGAGAAGCTGGCGGCCCATGGCTTGGACAGGTACACTCTTTGCTGGGTTAAAAAACTGCCTGGATGGCTGGGCCCAGAGAGTGGTGGTGAATGGAGTGAAATCCAGCTGGCGACCGGTCAGGAATGGTGTTCCCCATGGGTCGGTGTTGGGGCCCATCCTCTTTAATATCTTTATTGATGATTTGGATGAGGGAATTGAGTGCACCGTCAGTAAGTTTGCAGATGATACCAAGTTAGGGGGAAGTGTCGATCTGCTGGAGGGTAGGAAGGTCCTGCAGAGGGACTTGGAGAGGTTGGATCAATGGGCAGAGACCAGTGGGATGAGGTTCAACATGGCTAAGTGCCGGGTCCTGCACTTTGGCCATAACAACCCCATGCAATGCTACAGGCTTGGGGCAGAGTGTCTTGAAAGCTGTGCTGAGGAAAAGGAGTCTGGGGGTCTTGATCGATGCTCGCTTGAACATGAGCTGGCAGTGTGCCCAGGTGACCAAGAAGGCCAACTCCCGATCTGGAAGTCTGGGACAGGGAGCAGAAGACAGCCCCGCCCCCCGATTCAGGTGGAAACAGTTAGAGACCTGCTGCTCCACCTGGACTGTCACAAGTCCATAGGGCCAGATGGAATCCTCCCAAGGGTGCTGAGGGAGCTGGCAAATGTGATTGCTGGGCTGCTTTCCATCATCTATCAGTGATCGTGGTCATTAGGAGAGGTCCCAGATGACTGGAGACTTGCTAATGTGATGCCCATCTATAAGAAGGGTTGTAAGGAGGACCCGGGGAACTACAGGCCTGTGTTGTGGTTTAACCCAGCCGGCAGCTAAACACCACACAGCCGTTCGCTCACCCTCCCCCCTCCCTCTCTGGGATGGGGGAGAGAAACAGGAAAGTGAAGCCTGTGGATTGAGATAAAGACAGTTTATTAAGATAGAAAATAATAATAATAATAATAATAGTGTGTACAAAATAAGTGATGCACAATGCAATTGCTCACCACCCGCTGACCAATGCCCAGCCTATCCCCGAGCAGCCAGCCCCCCACCCTGTCTAGCCACCCCTATATATTGTTGAGCATGACCCCAGATGGTATGGAATACCCCTTTGGCCAGTTTGGGTCAGCTGTCCTGGGTCTGTCCCCTCCCAGCTCCTGCTGCACCCCCAGCCTGCCCGCTGGCAGGACAGAGCGAGAAGCTGAAAAGTCCTTGGCTTGGTGTAAGCACTGCTCTGCAGCAATTAAAACATCAGCATGTTATCAGCACTCTTCTCATCCTAATCCAAAACATAGCACCCTACCAGCTACTAGGAGGAAAAATAACTCTGTCCTAACTGAAACCAGGACAGCCTGTCAGCCTGACCTTGGTGCCAGGAAAGGTGATGGAAGAAATCATCTTGAGTGCAATCACACAACTTGTGCGGGACAAGCAGGGGATGAGGCCCAGCCAGCATGGGTTCATGAAAGGCAGGTCCTGCCTGACCAACCACATCTTCTATGACCAGGTAACCCACCTGGTGGAGGAGAGAAAGGTTGTTGGGGAAAAGGCCCATCCTCTTTAATATTTTTGTTGATGATTTGGATGAGGGAATTGAGTGCACCCTCAATAAGTTTGCAGAACCAAGTTGGGGGGGGAAGTGTTGATCTGCCGGAGGGCAGGAAGGCCCTGCAGAGGGACCTGGACAGGTTGGGTCGATGGGCAGAAACCAGTGGGATGAGGTTCAACATGGCTAAGTGCTGGGTCCTGAACTTTGGCCACAACAACCCCATGCAATGCCACAAATAGTTCATACTATAACAAAATAACTTCTTCATAATTTAGTTTCTCTGAAAATACAGTTTGGCTGATTTCTATTCCTTGGCCTGTCGCGGGTTAAGGGTAGGAATTTCCCTGGCTCACAACACTCTTGGACCTGTAACATATCCACACTTACAAGAAAGATCAGAAGTAAGCAGTCAGAGCTCTCCAGAATGTTCAACCTCTATTCTCTGAAGAGCAAAGCAGCAACTATAACTTTCCAAAATGACTAAAAACATGCTTTTAAGTTTTAATTTTAAAAGTGCAGATGGTTACACACCCAAGGTAATCCTCTACAAAAACTATGCTCGCTATATGGACAGGAAAGACACAAGATCACCCAGTCAGTCTCTGGCATGCCATTGACAATGAACATGTATTTCTATTTGGTTGCCTGATATTGTGGGCAGTAACTTGGAACAGAGTAACGTGTACTCTGCAGAAATGCTACCATGTCCCATTTTAACACTTCTGTAGCAATGACATAATGATGCTACCCAGTTAGAATGTGCATCAAAAACATTTTATTCTACACATATATGAAAAACTGTAGTTAGAGCAACTTTTCTAACATTGTCTTCCTTCTGCAGGGAAAAACCCTTGTTTCTAGAGGCAGAAAAGTTTAAGGAAAACCATCTTTGTAGTGCTTAGCAGAGCAGACAGGTGTTTCCCAGAAGCTTTGCTTCAAATTACTCATTTGCTAGTAAAGCAGGGACTCTAGCAACAGATCTACAACACAATGAGAACACAACAGACATTTCTACTATAAAATCGATCATATGAATACAACAAGCTATCTTGCTCATGGTTGGATGATATCAACAGTCCTAGTGCTGGGGGGGGGGGTAAACCACAATATAGTTAAGAAATAAATACCATCTAATAGCATTATACCTCAAGAAACAACTTAAATTATGGAAGCCTTTTTGGTCAAACCTTGTCAGTTCAAATCCTGGTTTAAACTTGGGAAGAGATTTTTTTCAAGAAGGTTCTAACAAAAAAATGTGACATTTTAACTTCAAGGAAAGACTATCCTGTTTTTCCTCTTCTGGAAATGCATCATATATTAGAAAAAAGTAGAAAATTTATTCAGATACATTAATATACCTCATTTTTATTAAAAGTAAAGCCAATAGGGAAGGTAAGAAGGTCTAATAGAACTTCATGAGTTGCAAATGTAAAAGAAATTAAAACAATGTGACTTCACAGATGGAGATGTAGTCTCTTGCCATTTTGTCCCTTACATCAGAATGGCTTGAAAATAGAATAGATTCTGGATTCTCACAAGTAAGCAACATGGCTTTCCGTTAATCAAAGACCAGATACATCACTGCTTATCTTCTTGTCTGTACTGGGTCTGGCTGGGATGTTAACTTTCCCTGCAGCAGCCCATACAGTGCTGCGCTCTGCACTTGTAGCTAGAACAGCAGTGGTATCACACTGGTGTTGTGCCTGCTGCTGAGAAGTGCTGGCACAGCATCAGGACTTTCTCTAACCCTCCTAGGGGGTGGGCAAAAAAGTGAGAAAGAAACATCACAAGGGCAGCTGACCTAAACCAACCAAAGGGATATTCCATGCCATATGATGTCACACTCAGCAATAAAAGGTGGAAAAAGGAAGAAGAGGGGAGGGGTGGGCTCTCATTGCGAAAACGTCTGTCCTCCTCCCGAACACCGGCTACGCGCGTTGAGGCCCTGCTTCAAGGACGTGGTCAAGCATCGCTCATTTGTGGGAAGTAGAGAGTAATTTCTTTCCTCTGCACTTCCACATAGCCTTTTCCCCTTTCCCTTTTTTCCCTTGAGTTAAATTGTTTAATTCATAATAACCTTTCCTTAATAATTATTTTTTCCCTTTAATTAAATTATCCTTATCTCAACCCATGAGTTGTTCTTTCCTTTACTTCTTCCCCTCCTCATCTGAGGAGGGGGAGTGAGAGAGCGGTTGTGGTGGAGTTCAGCTGCCTAGCACGGTAAAACCACCACATTGTCACGAAGTCTCATTCAACAGCATTGAAGAACATGGATTAGCTCAGAAATGCAAGAAAACATGGCACACAATCTGAGATTGATCTCTGCAAAGAAGAAATATCATGGCCTTAACTTTTCATTATCAAGCTTAACAGCTCATGTTGGTGCTGACAAGGACAATTTTTCTTTTTTGGATGACCTTAGGTCAGACCAGTGCTGCAGAGATTTCTTAGCTCTGATTAACTAGCCCTTATTCTTTACCCCTTTAGTGGTTCTTGCTTTTCTATCTGAAAAAGAAGATAGAGAAACTACTCATCATAATTATATTTGAAATAATCTATTATTTCCTGACTTCATAGAATCATAGAATGGCTCGGGTTGGAAGGGACCTTAAAGACCATCTAGTTCCAACCCCCTGCCATAGGCAGGGATGCCACCCATTAGATCAGGTTGCTCAGGGCATCATCTCACCTGGTCTTGAACACCTCCAGGGATGGAACATCCACAACCTCTCTGGGCAACCTGTTCCAGTGTCTCTTCACCCTCTGAGTGAAGAATTTCCTCCTAACCTCTAATCTAAATCTCCCCTGTTTTAGTTTAAAACCATCCCCCCTTGTCCTATCATTATCTGATTGAGCAAAGAGTCTCTCTCCATCTTTTTTATAAGCCCCCTTTAAGTACTGAAAAGCCACAATGAGGTCACCCCAGAGTCTTATCTTCTTTAGGCTGAACAGCCCCAGCTCTCTCAGCCTTTCTTCATAGGAGAGGTGCTCCAGCCCCTTGATCATCTTCGTGGCCCTCCTCTGGACCCGTTCTAACAGATCAGCATCCTTCTTGTGCTGGTGGCCCTATACCTCATTTATCACTGAGATGCTGACTCATCTCAAGTTGACCCATCACAACAACAAAATATCTTCACACTTTCCCATGGTGATTCTGAGGGTGGAGTTGTGCAAAATGACTGAGCTGTTCTTACATCTTTCCTCTGCCAAAAGACGCACAGCTCCTTCCCTTATTTTCTTTCCCCTCTACCCTGTCCTACACTATACAATACACCCTACCCTTTATACTACTCTGGCACCCATCAACTTCACATTAAAATAATTATGCTTACTAACTTTGCAGAATGCTTTTCATTCTTTTGGCTGTTAGTTTTCTGTTGGGTTACTGAGTCAAACTGAATCCTGAAGTCATACAAAAATCTGTACAAGCATCTCTGCCATTGAGACATTCACAGGCAGAGTGGTAGAATCAGGACACACCCTTTTCAGCAGAAGAGACTCATTAGATAAAAGTCAGATTTTTTTTTAATCTGTGCTTCTATACTTGGCAAGTTGACCTGATTAATGTATGCAAAGCTACTTTGTCTCAAATTTAATTAAGAAACTTGATATGTACAAAACTTTTAAGCCAGCTGTCATGGTTTTGACTGTAACAGAGCTAATTTTCTTTGTAGAGGCTTACACAATGCTGTGTTTTGGATTTGGGGATGAAAAGAATGGTGATAACACACCGACGATTTAGTTTTTGCAGAGCAGTACTTACATAGAGCCAAGGACCTTTTTGCTTCTTATGCTGCCCTGCCAGCAAGGAGGTTGTGGGTGCACCACAAGCTGGGAGGGGACACAGCCAGGACAGCTGACCCAGACTGACCAAAGGGATATTCCATACCATATGATGTCATGCTGAACAATAAAAGCTGGGGGAAAGAAGGAGGAAAGGGGGAGGGGAGGACATTCAAAGTGATGGTGTTTGTCTTCCCAAGAAACTGTTGTGCATGATGAGCCCTGCTTTCCTGCAAGTAGCTGAACACCTGCCTGCTGATGGGAAGTAGTGGATTAATTACCTGTTTTGCTTTAATTGTGCGCGCAGCTTTTGCTTTGCCTAGTAAAATATCCTTATCTCAACCCATGAGTTTTTGCACTTTTACCTTTCCAATTCTCTCCCCCATCCCCCCTGGGGAGAGTGAGCAAGCAGCTGTGTAGCACTTAGCTGCCTGCAAGGGCACCAGGTCACTTGTGCACCAGGTCACTTGGTGTGCACCACCAGGTGACTTGTGCTCTGCAACAACAGCTTAGCTTGCTGATCATTACCATGTTGTTTTCTATTTATCTGTCCTCCTTTTTGGACAGCAAACACTTCGAAGTAGCAGATCTCTCTGTTCTGTGTATTTCTATTATGCCAAACACAGTTCTTCATTCACAGCTGTTTGCACTGAAGAACACCCAGTATGTATAATAATAATCTTTAGCACATAGTGATATTTATGTTTTTAAAATAGTAGTCTTGAGAATTCAGTCAGTCCCTATGCCTTACAGTAATTCATAGTGTGGGAAGAAAAATGTTTTTGCAGTTACATTGTTTAGAGGGAAGGAATGTGGTATTGAGATATGCTTGCAGTTGAAACATGGGATTAGAAATTAGAGAGTGACTGATTAAGAATAAATATGTAGGCAACACTCATTGCTTAATATGTGCTACATTTGCGATGTACTGTGTCTGTGCTGCGCTTAGGCCTCCAGATGAGCCCCTGGGACCCCAAGGACCAGATCAAACCAACTTTATGGTTCAGACTGTGACCAAGGGCTCAGAGAGAAGGAGGACTGTTTGTAAAAGGGCTTAGAGATAAGGAGGACTGTTTATAAAAGTATAAGATAAAGAATGTCAAACATGCAAGGCCTCGAGATAACAGGAGCCCCTCGGACCCCGAAGAACCCGACCAAACCAACCTCATGACCCAGATTGTGACCAAGGGCTCAGAGAGCATGCGCAGGGAGATGAGGTGAAAAGTTCAACTCTGATGAAGACGTCTTACTTCATCCCGACGACCACCTGGACAACCACCAGAGAGTACTACGCAAGAGCAGAAGGACTGATAAGATAATTAGCATACGAAGCGGGGCTAGGCAGAGCTAGGAAATGAATATGCATAGGTGTGTTGCGAAACTTAAGGCATATGTAACATTTTAGGGGATAAAAGAGAATGCAAGTGAGCGAATTGTGCACATGACTTTGGTGGGACTACCCCCGTGCTGCCCAGCGCTGAATAAACATACCTACTTTACAATCTTACTGATTGTGGAGTCAGCGAGTCACAGTGATAAGAAAGCTTAACAGACAACCCTATAAAGTGCAGACAACCAGACTCCTTAGTGCAAATTAGGTGAAATTCATGGTATCAAGTCAAGTCAGATAAGTGAAGGAACATTACCACCTCAAAGAGTAAAAAAAGTCAAAAGAAATTTGAAAAATAACAGGCTGGCAACTGAAAGCCATGTATTATCTGTGAAGCATCAGATAGGTTGTGAACCTGGACTACCCAGTCAATGGGGAAACAGGAGAGGGTCCTGTTCATTGAGAAATAAAGTATATGAACTTTACTATGTGACTAGTAGATACGCTCCTGCTTGTGGAACGCCCGCCATTGCAACCGCAAATAAAAATGCTACTTCACTGAGATCCTCGCCTGAGCCTATGTTATTGGCTACAGAGTTTTTCTCACAATAGATGCATATATATATATTAAAAAATCTTCCATTTGTTTTATTATAATTTGTTTCTAAACTCTCGTGACCTTTTAGGGCTTGAATCATCTTTTCACCCATTCAGGACTGTGACACTGTTTTTCCCCAGTGAGAATCATGATGAGTTCTGACAGATCCCGTTCTCCAGAGAAAAAGTAATATCACCACAGAGCTCCAGCTACACAAAACAACCAGCGCTCCATCTAATGCAGGGATGAAACAGGACAGGCAATAGCTATATTAGCACAAGTGATAGCTCCTTTCCCCCCCACCCCCACAGATTTAGCAGCATTGTTGACCACATTCAGTAGGCTATCATGCCAATTCACGATCAGTCTCTCAATTGTGACTACTTACTAGCAGCTGCTGCTATAACATGCAATAGAATCACAGTGCCAAAAAGTGAGATAAGAGACTAAATTTGGTTAGACTTCTCTTAGAAAAGGAAGTTGTACTTCACTACAGTTTACCATTTAATAATTGACTAAGAACAATGCCACGAGATATCTTTCTCTTACTGAAGGGAATAATCACAACATAAATGGATGATCTTGGTTAACTTGCACCTCTACATTTAATACAGGGTTGTTTTGTTGTTTTTTTTTGGTCTGTTACAGTCATACATTGCAAGGTTAACTTTTAGTGGCTTGTTAAACTATATGCTGCCAAAACAAAGGAAACAAATAGGAATATTAATGCACTATTCTCCATCCCCACTAAAATAGTCATGAGTTATCATCAGTTATTGAAAGCAATGAAACATTAAGAATCTGACACTTAAATGTGCCATGTAAGCCTAGATGACAAGTAATCAGTCTGCTAAAACACTTATCAACACCTTAAATAATGAAATGAAACACCAGTGAGAATGCATATCCTTCCATTATGAACTTGCTGAAAAAAAGTCAGGACAATTATGTAATCTCTCATAACATGAAGTATTCTTAATTTACATCTAATTCAAAATGTGGAAGTTGCACGGAAGAAAGACAACCAAGTCCTGAGAACAATGAAAGAAGACAGCTACATAAGAAAGCAAACTGCACGACAGAGATCACTGCTGAATTATGGATATAGACACACCAAGGACCAAACTTTACTTTGCCAGGTTAAAACAACAACAACAAAAACTAGTGCATGAACAGTTCACATTCAGCCTATGACTTTCAAAAACACAGTAATACATGTTTAGACTGAAGGTATATCTCAATTTAAGGTAAAAACATAACAGAGAAACAATCATCTCTATATCAAAATTACATAATTACTATTATGTTGAAAAATGTACAGAATACTAAGCCAGATAGACACCCTCTATCTTCAGCATTAAAACTACTGTTACACTTGAATTGGTAAGGTGCAATATGCTTTGCACTAATATAGGATGATGTGTAAGTTTTGCCAAATTACTACCACCATTTTTAGGTAAAAAAAGAAATACAAATGTATTATAAATCTCAAGTTTAACACTTGAGAACATCCCCTTGAAAAGTACAGGCGACTAAAAACAGTGATTCCAGCAGAACGTAAGGAGAAATTTATTGAGGGTGGTTACTATATCTTCCACAGGTGAACAACACATGAAGCGCTGTACTGTGAATACAACAGAGAAGGTCCAGTAATCCATGTTCATGAAAACAGAAAATAAAAACAAAGAACTCTGACTATTTTCACTCTTGCTGCTTCAGAAAGCTATAAATAAATGAAAGTGGATCAATAATAAAGGAAAAACACACGTTGCTTTCACGGTAGTTAGCAAAGAAAGTAAGAACTGTTCCTCAACCTACATCACACAGGCAGAAATTGTGCTTCATATTTACAATAAAGTCTAACTAGAAAGCAATATAAGCTATTTTATTATAGCAATATAAGCAATTGTTGTGGTTTAACCCGGCTGGCAACTAAACACCACATAGCCGTTCCCTCACCTTCCCCCCTCCCTCTCTGGGATGAGGGAGAGAAACAGGAAAGTGAAGCCTGTGGGTTGAGATAAGGACAGTTTATTAAGACAGGATAATAATAATAATGTGTACAAACAAGTGATGCACGATGCAATTGCTCACCACCCGCTGACCGATGCCCAGCCCAACCCCGAGCAGCCGGCCCCCCACCCCGGCTAGCCACCCCTATATATTGTTGAGCATGATGTCAGATGGTATGGAATAGCCCTTTGGCCAGTTGGGGTCAGCTGTCCTGGGTCTGTCCCCTCCCAGCTCCTGCTGCACCCCCAGCCTGCCCGCTGGCAGGACAGAGCAAGAAGCTGAAAAGTCCTTGGCTTGGTGTAAGCACTGCTCTGCAACAATTAAAACATCAGCGTGTTATCAGCACTCTTCTCATCCTAATCCAAAACATAGCACCCTACCAGCTACTGGGAGGAAAAATAACTCTGTCCTAACTGAAACCAGGATAGCAATTTATTAATTGAAATTAATTAAAAAAATAAGCAACATAAGCTATTTATTTAGACAACACATATAAGGTAGGATGCATGAATCCCTAGAATCTCAGAGAATAAAAAAAGTATTATATCAGGATTACATTTATGAATCTTCATATTTAACTTTGTATATCTAGACTTGTACATACATCCTTCTGTAAAGTAAACATGCAAGCTTAAAAACCTATTGTGACTGTATAAACTTAGAATCATAGAATCATTAGAACTTCTCTTTTATAGATATATAAAACTACTGAAAACAATTTTAAAAAATTAAAATACTCCTAAGAATATAAAAAGGTCACATTAAATAAAAGTATGGTGTTAATATTAATTTAATGTATTTTTTTCTTACATGTGTGGTGTTTTCACAGTGATGGCAAGCTAAACACCATCACACGGCTACACCACTCTCTCACTTCTGCCTCCTCAAATGGGAGGGCAGTTATATCATGGAATCACAGGTTGGAAAAGACCTCCAAGATCATCAAATCGAACCATTAACCTAGCACTGCCAAGTCTACCACTGCACCATGCCACTAAGCACCACATCTACACATCTTTTGAATACCTTCAGGGATGGTGACTCAACCACTTCCCTAGGCAGCCTGTTCCAATGCCTCACAACCCTTTCAGTGAATAATTTTTTCCAAATACCCAACCTAAAACTCCCCTGGCGCAACTTGAGGTCATTTCCTCTTCTCTTATCGCTTGTTGCTTGAGAGAAGAGACCAATCCCCACCACACAATAGCCTCATTTAAGGTAATTGTAGAGGCTCTCCCCTGAGCCTCTTTTTCTCTAAGCTAAACAATCCCAGTTCCCTCAACATCTCCTCATAAGACTTCTTTTCTAAGGAGGGACCCAGATCAAAACATTCCCTGGATTCCCTTACACCAATACAATCTTTGATCTGTGAACCCTCAGTAAGCTTGCAGTTGGGGGGAAGTGTCGATCTGCCGGAGGGTAGGAAGGTCCTGCAGAGGGACCCAGACAGGTTGGATCAATGGGATGAGGTTCAACATGGCTAAGTGCCGGGTCCTGCACTTTGGCCATAAAAACCCCATGCAATGCTACAGGCTTGAAGAAGAGTGGCTCAAAAGCTGTGCTGAGGAAAAGGATCGGGGAGTGAACATGAGCCGGCAGCGTGCCCAGGTGGCCAAGAAGGCCAATGACATCCTGGCTTGTATCAGGATAGTGTAGCCAGCAGGACCAGGGAGGTGATCATCTCCTTGTATTCTACTCTGGTGAGGCCACACCTCGAGTACTGTGTTGTTTTGGGTCCCTCACTACAAGAAAGACATCGAGTCCCTGGCGCATGTCCAGAGAAGGGCTACGAAGCTGGTGAAGGGTCTGGAACACAAGTCCTATGAGGAGCGGCTGAGGGACCTGGGGTTGTTTAGTCTGGAGAAGTGAAGGCTCAGGGAAGACCTTATTGCTCTCTACAACTACCTGAAAGGGAGTTGTGGGGAGCTGGGGGTCAGTCTCTTCTCACAGATAACCAGTGACAGGACTAGAGGGAATGGCCTCAAGTTGTGCCAGGGGAGGTTTAGTTTGGAAATTAGGAGAAATTTCTTCTCAGAAAGGGCAGTCAGGCATTGGAACGGGTTTCCCAGGGAGGTGGTGGTGTCACTATCCCTGGGAGTGTTTAAGGAAAGGTTGGACGTGGTGCTTAGGGACAGGGTTTAGTGGGTAATATTGGTGGTAGGGGGATGGTTGGACCAGATGATCTCAGAGGTCTTTTCCAACCTTAATGATTCTACGATTCTACTTCTGAAAGACCATCACTGCTGTAATATCAAATATGATTATTCACATAAAAATGAGTGCCACTAATAGTCTTTATTGACTTTAAGCTGAGCTAGTAGAAAATAAGGAGATTTTTCATACTGTGAGGTTAAGATAAATTATTTCTGTACAAAAGTTGAACTAGATAATCCAAGTCATTAAAGAGCAGACAGAAGGAAAGACAAGCAACTATCAACTGTGTTGAGCAGATAATAGGTATTCTTTACATCATGAATCATGCTTTGTTACTAGTGTTGCAGATTTGTAGAGAAAGAAGTCTGAGCAATGAGCACATAAGACTCACTTCTTCTAAATGATATTTTTCTATTTGTTTTGGATATTCCAGATTAAGATACCTCAGAGGAGTTTCCTTCTAAAAGAGAAAGTACTCATTTCTCATGAAAACAATGCTGTTGCTATCTATTACATTTCTTATTAGGGCAGCCAAATACTGGATTTGGATTTTTTTTCCCCTCCATTAAGAGAAGTATCTTTACTTTTATATTTGAGAGGAAAAAAATGTACTGAACTGCAGAATAAAGCAATCATAAATAGTTTCTCAAAAGCAATAATACTTGTTTGTTCAACAACTCACAAGAGAAGGATATTCTTAATTTGGAGAATGGAGTCAATTTAAAAATTGGCAATTGTGAAACCACTAAAAAGGACAATATAATGCGAAACAACATCCAAAAGTACCAATCAGGGATGTGTCACTATTTTTAAATAATGAGAATGTAATAAAAATATATTGTTAGCTAGAAACGCATACCTCTAAAGTAAAGGCCATAAAAATCCATAAAGGTCCAATGAAAGCAGACATATAGAAAACTACAAGACTGAAAAAAACCTCTCCATTGAAAACAAACAAGCTAACAAAAAAAAATCAACCAACAACTGAACTACAAAATCTGAGAGAAAATGCTATGAGCTAAAAGAGAAATCGGACTTGTTAAAGTTAATGAATATATGCTACAGCAAGCAGAAAAAAAGCAAACATACGAAGGAAAACTGTGTGCAAGGAGTGTTGGGGACATAACCTAAACACATGCGCGTGTGTGTATATTTGTGTGTACACACACAAAATGGCTTGAGTTGGAAGGGACCTTAAAGAACGTCTAGTTCCAACCCCCTGCCATAGGCAGGGATGCCACCCACTAGATCAAGTTTGCCAGGGCCCCATCCAGCCTGGTTTTGAACACCGCCAGGGATGGGGCATCCACAACTTATCTGGGCAACCTGTTCAGTGCCTCACCACCCTCTGAGTAAGAACTTCTTCCTAACATCCAACCTAAATCTCCCCTCTTTCAATTTAAAACTATTCCCCCTTGTCCCATCATTATCTACATGAGTAAAGAGTCCCTCTCCATCCTTTTTATAAGAACCCTTTAAGTATTGAAAGACCGCAACGAGGTCTCCCTGGAGCCTTCTCTTCTCCAGGCTGAACATCCCCAGCTCTCTCAGTCTTTCTTCATAGGAGAGGTGCCCTCTGATCATCTTTGTGGCCCTCCTCTGGACCCGTTCTAACAGCTCCACATCTTTCTTGTACTGGGGACCCCAGACCTGGACGCAGTACTCCAAATGGGGCCTCACAAGGACAGACTAGACGGGGACAATGACCTCCCTTGACCTGCTGGCCACGCCTCTCTTGATGCAGCCGATACGGTTGGCCTTCTGAGCTGCAAGCGCACACTGCTGGCTCACATCGAGCTTCTCATCTACCAGAACCCCCCAAATTCCTCTCCACAGGGCTGCTCTCAATAGGTTCTTCTCCCAGTCTGTATTTGTGCCTGGGATTGCCCCGTCCCAGGTGCAGCACCCTGCACTTGGACTTGTTGAACCTCATTAGGTTCACATGGGCCCACTTTTCTAGCTTGTCCAGGTCCCTTTTGTACTGGGTTTATGTGGCAAGGTTTTAGTAGCAGGGGGCCATAGGGGTGGCTTCTGTGAGAAGGATCTCGAAGCTGCCCCATGTTTGGTAAGAGCCCCACTGCTGACCAGAGCTGAGCCAATAAGTGATGTTGTTTTGAAAAAACACTGCACCACACAGCAGCTGGGAGAGTGAGAGGAGTGAGAAACAGCCTTGCAAATGTCAAGGTCAGCAAAGAAGGAGGGGGAGAGGTGCTCCAGGCGCCGGAGCAGAAGTCCCCTGCGGCCTGTGGTGAGGACCACGGTGAAGCAGGCTGTGCCCCTGCAGCCCATGGAGTACCACGGTGCAGCAGGGTTCCACGCTGCAGCCTATGGAGGAGACCATGGTGGAGCAGGTGGACCTGCACTGACAGAGACTGCGGCCTGTGGAAAACCCCTGGCTGAGCAGATTCCGGGCCGGACCTGTAGCTCATGGAGAGGAGACCACGCAGGAGCAGGTGACCTGGCAGGAGCTGCTGCCCGTGGGGGATCCAGGTTGGAGAGATTTGCTCCCGAGGGATGGACCCCGTGGTACGGACCCATATCTGGAGCAGTTCTTGAAGAGCTGCTGCCTGTGGGAAGCCCACGCCAGATCAGTTCACCAAGGACTGTATCCTGTGGGAGGGACCCCACAGCACAGGGGATGAGAATGAACGAGAAGGAGTGGTGGCAAAGAAGCACTATAGACTGACCATAACCCCCATTCCCCCATTCCCTTGCGCTGCTCAGGGGGAGGAGGTGGAAGAGGGTGGATGGGGGGGGAAGGTGCTTTTGGTTTCTTTCCTTTGCTTCTCGCTTCTCTAGCTCGTTAGTAATAGGCAATAAATCTTACTATCTCCCTATGCTGAGTCTGTTTTGCCCGTCACAATAATTACTGTGCGATCTCCTCGTCCTTATCTTAACCCTTGAGCCCCTTTCATCGTATTTTCTCCCCGTTCCTCTTTGAGGAGGGGGAGTGAGAGAGCGGTTGTGGTGGAGCTCGGCTGCCCACCCGAGTAAAACCACCACACCTTTGGATGGCATCTCTTCCTTCTGTTGTATCAACTGCACCACTCAGCTTGGTGTCATCTGCAAACTTGCTGAGGGTGCACTCAGTCCCATCATCTAGGTCATTGATGAAGATATTGAAAAGCACCAGTCCCAAGACAGACCCAAGGGATACTGCTTGTCACCAGCCTCTACCTGGACATAGAGCCATTGACCA
Organism: Stictonetta naevosa; assembly: GCA_011074415.1. NCBI lineage: Eukaryota > Metazoa > Chordata > Aves > Anseriformes > Anatidae > Stictonetta > Stictonetta naevosa. The sequence continues at coordinate 130,839 of MU011901.1, forward strand.
CTACCCTCTGGATGCAGCCATCAAGCCAGTTCATTATCCACCAAATGGTCCACCCTTCAAATCCATCTCTCTCCAATTTAGAAATCAGGATGTCATGTGGGAACATGTCAAAAGCCTTACAGAAGTCTAAGTAGATGACATCGGTCGGTCTTCCTTTGCCAATTGATGATGTCAATCCATCATAGAAGGCCACCAGATTGGTCAGGCACGATTTGCCCTTGGTGAAGCCATGCTGGCTGTCTCGGATCACCTCCTGGTCTTGCATGTGCCTTAACATTGCTTCCAGGAAGATCTGTTCCATGATCTTGCCAGGCACAGAGGTGAGGCTCACCGGTCTGTAGTTCTCCAGGTCTTCCTTTCTACCCTTTTTAAAAATGGGATTTTTCCCTTTTTCCAGTCATGGGGGACTTCACCTGACTACCATGACTTTTCAAATATGATGGAGAGTGGCTTGGCAGCTACATCAGCCAATTCCCTCAGAACCCTGTGTGGTGCAATTGCCTAAAGTAACTAGGAAAATAAAACTAACATTCACATTTTAAAGAAAATGTACAGCATTGAAGAGGCTTTCAGGGTAGGGCGTAGCTGCATTACCTGAGCGTTCCCTAGGCTTCCAACCTTAGATGCTATCGTGCTGGGGGAACCTGGTGTGCTGGCTCCAAGGAACAGTACGGGGCATAGAGTGGAGACACCATGGCTAGGCTCTGTGACCAGGTGGGGACTTGATTGTTCTTGTGCACACCGAGACCGATAAGCCGCACTTTTTGCTACCCTGAGCCAACGACCTGTCATGTTTTGACAAATACTGTACTCTAGTGTACTTTTGCTCATTAGAATATCATTATAATACCAAAACACACCTCCATCCCAAAAGCTACCTGCCTCCAAGGTGCGACCACTCCTCACTGAGCTTGCGCTCTGAATTTCTCGGAGCCTATTACTTTAAACGGAGACGGGAAAACTTTTCACCAATCATAACTAAGATATGCTTGACTAGAGTCACTCAAGCTCCACCTAAAAGATAGAAAATAATATAAATTGGCCTAAGAGAGAGGGGATGTTGGGGAAGATACTATCACTGGAGAAGATACTATCATTAGGGAAGATACCACCATCAGGGGAGATACCATCCCGAGGGAATACACCATCCCGAGGACCTCCTGACTCCTGGGATCAGTTGACGGGCTGAGCCTCTCTTCCCCCCCATTGGGACGCCTTTGGGTGAGATTTGAACGCTTGGTTATACTGTGTGTCTCCGCGGAAACTTAGAAATCTCTATAGAGTCTTTGTGCCTTTTAATGAGTTAATTTCCAGGCTGCGCACCTGTGTATTTCATGCATGCTAGCTTGCTTTTGCAGACAGTAACTATTGCCAGCAATCCAAAGAACCTGTGTACCTGTTGCTGTAATAAATTGCACTTAACTGCATTGTTCCTAGCCATGATAGTTCTCATTGAACGCAACTAGAGTAAGGGCGGTTATACGTTACTGGTGAATCTGTGATTGTGATAGTTCAGTACCCTGAATCCAACTGGACCCATAACAGTTAATCGGCTACACCCCTCAACACGCCAGAGAAATTGGCGTAGTCGGCAGGATTGCTATGGATAAACTGCTGCAAAAATGCAAATGTTTCCCTTCCCAGGTGGGGAAGGAGTGCGCCCAAAAATTTTGGAAAAATCAAGAGAAAGTGGTAGAAAATATTGAGCAGGGTCAGGCTTCACAAAAGATCAGACAACGAAAGGGTAAAGGTGTGATTTGTGCTGTGTTAGATGCCTGTTTGTCTTGTGCTCAGCAAGAAGCTAAGGAAACTCCTGCTCCCAAACTGATTTCACATGTGGAATATACAGCTTTGAAATCAGAGAATGAGGTGTTGAAGTCATCATTGGCCTTTGAAAGGGAGATGGGAAAAACATTAGGAATCAGAGCGGATAAACTTTTGAATGAAAATGATAAACTTCTGAATGAGAATAACAAACTTGTAACTGAAAGTGATAAACTTGTGAGTGAGAATAAACATCTTAAACAGTTGCTGGAGAGGTTTAGTCATCTGTTAAATAGAATACAGCCTTCTGCTACGGTTAAGCAGGATCATAGATTGATGCATAGTGCAGACCCTGAAAGCTGGGATGGTGAAATTTGGTTTGGCAGTGATGACGATGTCAAAGAGATTGCTGATTCTGAACCTCAATTGATTTCCTTGAGACCTTTGGTTAAAATTGAGACTACTGTTGATGATGATGATGAAGTCTGCACTACTGTGCGAATGATTCCATGGTCACCAGCAGAGTTGGCTAAAATACAGGAGAAGTTCTCAAGGCGGTCAGGGGAATCAGAAGTTGAGTATGTGTGGTGAGTTTCTCTTGAAGGAGGAGATCAAATTATGTTGAGTGAGGAAGAGGCAGGAGGCTTTTGGGGACCTGGAGTATTTTTAACCACCACACCAGGAGACCATAATTACTCTATAACTGCACGGGCTGCATACTGGGTTTTATATTTTTATATATTTATATTTTTATATTTTTATATTTTTATATTTTT
>MU011903.1:0-11194 GCA_011074415.1 Stictonetta naevosa
ATGTTTCAGTCCCCCCTTTTCTGGAAAATCTAGTAAATTCTTTTACTTAATACAACAGTTTTTCTTCCCAGTCTGTATGATATGTATCCCTCAATGCCTTGCCTTGCCATGTACTTTCGTCAATGTCCTGGTTTCAGTTAGGACAGAGTTATTTTTCCTCCTAGTAGCTGGTAGGGTGCTATGTTTTGGATTAGGATGAGAAGAGTGCTGATAACATGCTGATGTTTTAATTGCTGCAGAGCAGTGCTTACACCAAGCCAAGGACTTTTCAGCTTCTCGCTCTGTCCTGCCAGCAGGCAGGCTGGGGGTACAGCAAGAGCTGGGAGGGGATAGACCCAGGACAGCTGACCCAAACTGGCCAAAGGGGTATTCCATACCATCTGACGTCATGCTCAACAATATATAGGGGTGGCTAGCCAGGGTGGGGGGCCGGCTGCTCGGGGTTGGACTGGGCATCGGTCAGTGGGTGGTGAGCAATTGCATTGTGCATCACTTGTTTGTACATATTATTATTATTATTTCCAATCTAAATTAACTGTCTTTATCTCAACCCACAGGCTTCACTTTCCATTTTCTCTCCCCCATCCCAGAGAGGGAGGGGGGAGGGTGAGCGAATGGCTATGTGGTGGTTAGCTGCCGGCCGGGTTAAACCACAACAGTCCTTTTGGCGCCCAACGTGGGGCACGAAGGGTTGAGATAACGACAGATCTGACCAGTGTGTGTTAAACTAAAATTGGTATAAGTATTAGAGTTGCTTAATAGCTGCTAGTCAGAATGTTGATTCCAAACTATAGCACAGGTTATTCATGATTGTGAAACATGTGCTGCAATCAAGCAAGCCAAACAGTCAAAGCCTCTTTGGTGTGGAGGACGATGGCTGAAATATAAATATGGAGAGGCCTGGCAGATTGATTACATCACACTCCCTCAAACCCGCAACGGCAAGCGCCATGTACTTACAATGGTGGAAGCGACCACTGGATGGCTGGAAACATATCCTGTGCCCCATGCCACCGCCCGAAACACTATCCTGGGCCTTGAAAAGCAAGTCCTATGGCGACATGGCACCCCAGAAAGAATTGAATCAGACAACGGGACTCATTTCCGAAACAACCTTATAGACACTTGGGCCAAAGAACATGGTATTGAGTGGGTGTATCACATTCCCTATCACGCACCAGCCTCTGGTAAAGTTGAGCGATACAATGGACTGTTAAAGACTACACTGAAAGCAATGGGTGCTGGGACATTCAGAAATTGGGATACTCATTTGGCAAAGGCCACCTGTTAGTCAATACTAGGGGATCTACCAACCAAGCTGACCTGCCCAATCAAACCTGCTACGTACAGTAGAAGGGGATAAAGTTCCTGTAGTGCATGTAAGAAACATGCTGGGTAAAACAGTTTGGGCTACTCCTGCCTCAGGAAAAGGCAAACCCATTCGTGGGATTGCTTTTGCTCAGGGACCTGGATGCACTTGGTGGGTAATGCAAAAGAATGGGGAGGTCCGGTGTGTACCTCAAGGGGAGGTGAGAATAGCCCATGAGTTGGGTTGTATTATGTTAATTATTATATGATACTGTGTGTCATCACTACCATAGATGAAAATGGTGATTAATTAGAATGTATTGGAAAGAGTGTAACCTGAGCATGACATAAATGGTATGGAATAAGGGGTGGATATATGTCCTGGTTTCAGTTAGGACAGAGTTATTTTTCCTCCTAGTAGCTGGTAGGGTGCTATGATTTGGATTAGGAAGAGAAGAGTGCTGATAACATGCTGATGTTTTAATTGCTGCAGAGCAGTGCTTACGAACGGCTGTGCTGAGCGAACGGCTGTGTGGTGTTTAGCTGCCGGCCGGGTTAAACCACAACAGTCAAGGAAGCTAATATCGCCATTCGTTGTAACATTTTCCAGTTCCAAAGAAGTATTACAAAAGACAATATTAAACTTATACCAACTAATATCAATAAAACAATAATTGGATGACATAATGTGTTCAAAATCCCAGTTGCAGTTGGTAACCATCCAAGTGTGCATCCCACCAGTTGTGATTTGTGTCTTGTTTTACTCTCAGCAAAACTTATTTCCTTTGTATCATGAAAATAATGTATCATAAAATTTTGATCAGGTCTTGGTGTTTAACTAGTTGCTTCACTAAAGTGAGGTTCATCCCAATAGGTGTAAGTAATAACTTGTGATACATTGTGTTGTTAGACTTGATCAATTGGTGGGATACCACTGGTGCCAAATATAGAAAATCACACCCGATTATTCTAACAAAGTTACAAATACAAAAGTTAGAATGATTCTTGCTAGGGAGAGTTATATTCTCCCTATCTACTAGCACAAGCAGTTCTTAAACACACAAAGCCTTGACCAATATATACAAGCACAGTCTTTTGACTAGTATTTGGATGAATTTCAAAGTGGCATACACCTTGCTCAGTGTCAAGACATACATCGTGAGCATCAATTGTGTTGCTTTCACAAATAAATCCTTGTTGTTCCCGGGTAACACATGATTCCAGATTTACAGATTTACAGACTGCCATTTCCCATTCCCCATCCCTGCCCATGTTCTGTGTTCTGAAGGACAGAGTACTGTCTCCTCATGGTTTAATCCTAGTGCAATGATGGGGTGGATAACATAAACTGTGGCATTACATATAGTAAGCACAAAGGCAGTAGCCATGTTAACAATGGGATCATAAGTAAAATTTACCAGAGTCCACCAAGATTGGAACTTCCTCTCAAAATCATTGGCATTGTCCCAAACAGCCTTTTGGACTTCAACCGGGAAAATGCCTTCACTTCCTTCCCTAATGATCAAGGCGGCTGTTGCCTGCATCCATAACTGTGCTTGTATACAACTAAAAGCTAAAGATACGTTATCTTGAACCATACTAAGTGCATCTATTATTAGTTTGTGGTCTTGGTCTTCAGCCTTTTCCCATCTCGGTAACACCTTTGAAACTTGCCATTGGCTAGTTCCCAATGCCAATAAGGATGATTGTAGGGGCTGTTTTAGTTTTGTCAAATCACTTGTTGCTGTGGCCAGCTTATTCATTTATATTTCTTAATTCAATTTAAAACTCCTAATCCTGTTCCTAGCATTCCAATTAAGTCTCTTTGTGTCCTGCCCCTGAGGTGTGCTTGCTTTTGTGACCATATCGTCCAGCCAAAAGCAGCTAATTACTACAGTCTGTGTTAATATAAAATTATACCAACAATCTGATTTACCTGGGCGGATACAACCTTCTTATTGGCCCCTTTTGGAAAACGGTTTTACTAAAATCCCTGTTACTTTCTCGTGGGTCATTCCATTAATCATTCGGCACCCTATTTTAATTTCGTCCCCTATGGTTCTTTGGTGTGTCCACTCTTCCCCTAATTTTTGCCATTCTGATAATGTATGTAAATGGTCATCATTTGTTCGCCAAATAACCACAACTTCTAACTTTCCATTAATTATCTTATCCTCTATTGTTAAGGCTTCGGACCAAGGCCACTCACCATTCTCTGTTGTCATAAAGGCACCTTCCAATTCTTGAATCACAATTACATCTATAAGCCACAAAAATAAAATGATTCTGTTAACTAAATTTCTGCTAATTATATTACTAAATACTCCCGACCGTAATGTCCTCATTTTGCTTGACTAAGCTTTAGTTTCATTTCACTGTCACCTGGCATTACTTTCCAGGGGGCTTCTGGAGCTTTCTTCACTCAAGAATGGTGAGTCCAGGCACTCAGTTCCTTGATCTTAATTGCTGTGAAGGTAGTAAGGAGCACCTGGTATAGTCCTTCCCACTGTGGTTTCAAAGTTTTCTCTGCAAGAAACTTAGTTACCTCTTGGGCTTTGGCAGTCCTACTGGGGAAAGCCTCTGGCCATCCTGAAAAGGTATCTGTTAACACCAGTAAATATCAACACCCCCCTTTTCTTGGCTAGCAGAACACTAGCAGAACTATAGCTGACTCGATCTCACCCTGAAAAGGGGAAAAAATAGTGTCTACTGAATTTTAAGCATAAAGAAGTCAAGACAGATTACAGTATGTTGAAATTATAAAAAGTTAAAGACACTTTTTCACAGGTAAAAAGTTTACTGGAAATATTGAGGTGGGTATAACTGTAGTTCATGTTACACAATCACAGAGTGGTTTTGCTTTTGAAGCTTGGTACATTTGTCTCCATGTTCAGAGTTGTTGCTTTATAAAAACAAAAACAAACAAACAAAAAAAACTTTTAGGTAGTCATTTTCCAGACCCCCTCTCATGAGAAAATGATAGAATTAATTTTCCTGCAATTCTTGTTTTTTTTCAAGCGCCCCATTCAAATATACTTAGTCATTGTTGTGGTTTAACCCAGTGAACAGCTAAACACCACACAGCCATTCGCTCACCCTGTTATAAGTTTACTCTCTTAAATAATTTTCCAGAGAGCTTTTAGGTCAATAAGTAAATTTATTGAATTAAGTAAGCACAGCAAGCAAAACAGCGCTGGGCGGCCGGGGAGTCTCTGCTCTACCAACGGCACACACTTTACCCCCACCAGAGTCCCCTTTTATAGCTTGGTTCCGGGTATGTTCTGCGGCTGCGCGTACTGCTGCTAGGGGGTCGTCTCGGTCCCTCTGGTGGTCATGAAGATGAAGGCCGTAGTCTTCCAATGCATTGTGACTCAACTTCTTTTTCCTTATTTGGTTAACAACTTATCAGGGAGTGGTTACACGAGGGAAAGAAGGGGGGAGGAGGGGGCTCCTCCTCCTTGCTGGACTCTTTTGTTACATTAAGTACAGGTGCTTCACAGTTTCTTATCTCAGCAAGAGACCTTCACTACCCCCACTCCTCAAACAGAACTCCTTGCTCTTATAATACAAAAGACAATGAACAAACATTTATTGTATATTACAACCCTCCCCCCTCCCTCTCTGGGATGGGGAAGAGAAACAGGAAAGTGAAGCCTGTCAGTTGAGATAAGACAGTTTATTAAGACAGAAAAATAATAATAATAATGATAATAGTACTACTAATAATGTGTACGAAACAAGTGATGCACAATGCAATTGCTCACCACCCGTTGACCCATGCCCAGCCTATCCCCGAGCAGCCGAACCACTCACCCCGGCTAGCCACCCCTATATATTGTTTAGCATGATGCCAGATGGTATTGTGGGAAAAAAAATGTTGTTTTTGCACAGAATTACATTGTTTAAAGGTAATAAATGCGGTATTGAGTTATGCTTGTGTTAGGGTTAAGAAACATTTCTTGGTAATGGGATGGGAGATTCATAGCCAAATATTATCGTGTATATAATAAAGGAAGGCATAAATAATGATAGAAGGATGGAGAAGACAAGACAGGCCTTGAGAGATGGAACAGGAACAACTTGAGACTCGTTAAAAAAGATAAGTTGGATAAGGTGGGTTAGGACTGAAGCCAAGAACTAATTAAAGTCAAGAACTGAAAAGGAGCATGCGCCAAAGAGAAAAGGTGAAAAGTTTAACCCTGAGGATGACTCCTTACTTCATCTGGACGACCCCCAGGACGACCACCAGAGAGCACCACGCATGTGTGAATAGGAGGAGAAATAATTAACATACGAAGCGAGGCTGATATTGTAAATATTAATGAATACTAATGAATATGTAACTTTTAGGATATTAATAGCGATCGGGATGTAACAGGACTTGAAGCCAGATTTGGGCGCCTGCCCCTGGTTTCCAGCGCTGAATAAAGCACCTTCATATAATCACCTTGTGGTTATGTGTCTGCTACGCTAACATTTTGGCGACCCAGATGGGACGGCGTGGGCACTGCTGAGGCGGATCGTGTCTCGGTTACGCTCCAGCCGGCACCGAGGAGTTTCTCGGGGAGCCATCGACCACGACCGACCTCCGCTGCTCACAACGTACCACGGGATAGGTAAGCAAAGGTGCTTTCTGGTTTTCGGTACCGATCTGGTCTGGAAAGCCTGCCGGTCAGACACGGCGAAAGCCACGCTCGGTTGGGCAGGGAGCTCCCGGGTTAAGCCTAGGTGCCGTCCGTTAGACAGTAGCGAAAGCTCTGCAGGTTCAGCATTGGTGGTCTGGTATACGCTGCAGGATCAGCGTCTGGTCTGGTAATGGTCTGGTAAGAGTTGCTGCGACAACAGCACTCTCGGTTTTAACTCTTGTGTGGTAAGTGCTGCAGAAGCGGCACCTGGCTTTTGGTTACTTTGTAAAGTTATATTGGTAATGGACACGTTAAAAGAGATTTTGGGAAAGGGTGCGTCTATCCCACGATCGTCACCATTGGGATGTTTATTAGCCCATTGGAGAGAGGGAAATTTTGGGCAAGAAATGCGAAAAGTGAAATTAATTGATTATTGTAATACTTGGTGGACACAGTACGAATTGGAGGATCAGGAAAAATGGCCTGAAAACGGAACTTTACAATATAATACCATTTTACAGTTGATGTTGTTTTGTAAGCGGGAAGGAAAACTGGATGAACTCCCATATGTAGAGTTATTTTTCTATTTGCGTAGAAAATCCGAGTGGCAGCGTGCTTGTGGAATAATGGTACTAGAAATATCTGCTAATGAGCAATGTCAAGCCTGTACCAGGGACAGGCATTGTATGAAACACCAAGCTATGAAAAATAATTGCTGTAGGGCAGACAGTGGAAATATAGATCTGGATATCGCACCGTCTGCCCCAGAAAAACCAAGTCAGGATAAGGAAGGGGGGATGAAGATAGTGATAGTGATGGAAAGGAGGAAATACCACCTTTAACCTCCCCGATATCGTATAGGACTCGGCAGCAGCAAAGGACAGGATGTGATACAAGTAAACAAAAAGGGAATATAATTGCTCCCCTCAGGCAGGGAGTAGGAACGGAGGGACCAGTATATGTGAAGGTGCCCTTTACTCCTGGAGACTTAATAATTTGGAAACAGGCAGCAGGCGCCTACAGAGAAAATCCAGATAAAGTAGCTAGAGTGGTGAAAATGATAATTAAAACTCAGAATCCGGATTGGGATGACATTCAGGTAATACTAGATACCTTAATGGATTCAACAGAGAAGGATATGGTATTACGAGCTGCTAGGGACAGAGCTCGTGAGGATATTCGGAATGGATTGGTACCCGGGAATGTTGATCAGAACTTCCCTACTGAGGATCCGCAGTGGGATTATAATACTGGGGAAGGAATGAGGAGGCTGAAGAGGTATCAGGATTGGGTACAAATTGGTGTACAAAATGCTATGCCACGGACCATAAACTGGTCAAAATTATATAATGTGAGGCAAGAAAAGGCAGAATCGCCTTTCGTGTTTCTGGAAAGATTGAAGGGAACTGGTAAAAAAAATACACTGATTTGGACATAGAAATGGACCAGGCAAAAGCTCAACTAGCCCTTATTTTCTTAGGGCAGTCACAGGAAGATATTCGGAAAAAGCTACAGAAACTGGAAGGTGTGGACTTGAGGAACATGGATAAGTTATTAGAGGTAGCCTGGAAGGTATATATATAATAGGGAGAAGGAAACAAGCAAGAGACAGCAACAGGGTTTGCTGGCTGTAATTCAGGGACAAGGTGGTTTGGGACTAAGGGGTAAGGGAAGAGGAAATCTTAATAGCCGAGGAGCAGGGATAGGGAAAGGATATGCAGGTCCCGGTAGGAACAGGGTAGACAGACTAGGTTTGAATCAGTGTGCGTTCTGCAGGAGGGAAGGTCACTGGAAAAATGAGTGCCCCTTTAGGGAGCAACAGTTTTCCAGCACCAAGAACCTCTTTCAGAATCAAGAAATAGCAAAAGCCATGGTGCTGGGAGAATACAGTAGCTGACTAGATAATAGGTTAACAGAAGACAAGGAACCTTTTGTGAAAATTCAAATAGGGAATAAGGAGGTAAAGTTTCTTATTGATACAGGAGCTACATATTCAGTACTTAATGAATTAGATGGGAAGGTGGGGAATAAAAAGACTACAATTGTAGGTGCCACCAGGAAGGAGGAGGTACGGCCATTCCTTCAACCCCTCGATTTACGGTTTCGGGGTAAAGAGATAACCCATGAATTCTTGTCTATGCCAGAGTGCCCAGTCCCTCTTTTGGGACGGGACCTGTTAACAAAATTGAATGCCACCCTGGTCTTCGAGGATGGGGAGTTAATTATGAAAATTCCGGAATCAAAAGTAGGACAGATTTTGATGATTACAGAGAAGGCTGTCCCACAGATACCAAAAGAGGTAGAGGATGCAGTCATACCTACAGTTTGGGAGACAGACGTACCTGGAAAATCAAAGAGAGCACAACCTGTGAACATAGAGTTAAAGGAGGGAGTTAGGCCAGTTCGGATCAGGCAGTACCCATTAAAACTGGAAACAAGGTTGGGAATAGTGAAGATAATGGACAAATTTCTTAATTACCATATTTTGGAGGAATGCAGATCAGAATATAACACCCCAATTTTCCCAGTAAAGAAACCCAATGGGGAATATAGGCTGGTACAGGACCTTAGGGCAATAAATGAAATAACAAAAGACATCCATCCGGTGGTGGCTAATCCTTACACATTGTTAACATCTGTGAAGGAGAAATAAATGGTTCACAGTAATAGATTTGAAAGATGCTTTCTTCTGCATACCCATTGACAAGGATAGCAGGAAACTTTTTGCCTTCGAGTGGGAAAATCCGCACAATGGACGGAAGATGCAGTTAACTTGGACAAGGCTCCCGCAAGGATTCAAGAATAGTGCAACTCTCTTCGGTAGTCAATTGGCCAAGGAAATAGAAGACTGGACTAAGCGAGGATGTATCCAGATACCAAGGGACCAATATTTGTTACTACAATATGTGGATGATATATTAATAGCTACCGAGGAGGAATCACAGTGCATCCAGGTAACTATTGAAATCTTAAATCAATTCGGAATGAATGGATATAAGGTCTCAAAAGAAAAGGTACAGATTGCATGCTTAACAGTAATATATTTAGGATGCGAAATTTCACAAGGACAAAGAAGATTAGGAGTCAATCGAATACGGGCCATCTGCGATATTCCCGAACCTCAAAACTTACATGAACTGAGGGCCTTCTTGGGTATGACTGGTTGGTGCAGGCTATGGGTAATGGACTATGGGCTCATAGCTAAACCTCTCTATGAAGCTCAGAAGGCCCATGTGCTTGTCTGGGGTAGGGAACAAAAGGAGGCTTTCAGGAAGATGAAAGAGGCCCTCACAAAGGCACCCGCTTTAGGTTTGCCTGACCTGTCAAAAGATTTCCAATTATTTGTCCATGAAAGACAACGATTAGCTTTGGGAGTGTTAACTCAACGGTTAGGGAGCTGGAAACGACCAGTGGGATATTTCTCCAAACAGTTAGATGCAGTAAGTGCAGGGTGGCCTTCGTGTTTAAGGGCGGTAGCAGCCACAGTCCTCCTAATACAAGAAGCTAGAAAACTCACCTTGGGGAAACGCATTGAAGTATTTGTGCCACATATGGTAACTACAGTTTTGGAACAAAAGGGGGGTCATTGGTTATCACCTAGCCGAATGATGAAGTACCAGGCTATACTAACTGAACAGGATGACGTGACCCTCAACACAACTAATCTGTTGAACCCAGCAGTTTTTCTAGGGACATCGCCGGAAGAAGGGAGTCTGAACCATAGTTGTATGGAAGTCATCGAATATACATATGCAAGCAGGGCGGACTTGAAGGACACACCCCTAGAAAGGTATGATTGGGAACTTTTTACTGATGGTAGTAGTTTTGTGGAAAATGGGACCCGATATGCAGGATACGCAGTAACGACTTCGAGAACCATAATTGAAGCAAATTCTCTAACCCCCGGGACCTCAGCGCAGCGGGCAGAAATAATAGCCCTTACGCAAGCACTAGAGCTGAGTGAAGGAAAGGAAGTGAATATATGGACAGACTCAAAATATGCCTTTGGAGTAGTTCATGTGCATGGAGCGTTATGGAAGGAGAGAGGACTGCTGTCTTCGCAAGGAGCTAACATAAAGCATCAAGAGGAAATAATGAAATTAATAACGGCTGTGCAAAAACCCCGACAAGTGGCCATAATGCACTGTAAGGCCCATCAAGGAGAAACATCAGAAATTGCAGAAGGAAATAGGCTGGCAGACCAGACAGCTCGACGAGTTGCACGAGAGGTATGGAAGCTGATGGCCTTGATTCCGTCGAAGGTAGGTCTCTCTCGTTTTAACTTCCCAAAGTTCCCAAGGTACTCCCAGGAGGATGAGAAGCTGGCAAAACTGATGAAGGCTCAAAAGAATTCTGACAGATGGTATGTGACTGCTACCGGACAGGTGGTGATACCCTCCTTGGTAATGCGAGAAATATTACAAACAAAACACAACGAATGTCACTGGGGTGCAGAAGCAATGGTAACTTATCTAAAACATAGTATTGTCTCAGTACATATGTTAACAATGGCAAAGGCAGTGATGTCCAAGTGTGAAATTTGCTTAAAGAATAACCCAGTGGCAAGGAAACATGCTGAAATGGGACGAATTCGAACAGGCATGGAACCAGGTGATTACTGGCAAATTGATTTTATAGATTTACCAAGAACAAGGGGATACAGATATCTATTAGTGGGGGTAGATACCTTTTCTGGATGGCCAGAGGCCCTTCCCTGTCGCACCAATCAAGCAAGGGAAACAGTGAAGTGGTTGCTACGGGAGATTATCCCTAGGTTTGGTGTACCATTAGGTATCTCTTCAGACAGGGGACCACATTTCATTGCAACTGTGGTTAAAGATGTTAGTAGATTATAGGGAATCTCCTGGAATTTGCATACTCCGTGGAGACCCCAGTCCAGTGGTCAAGTAGAGCGAATGAATCAGACCTTAAAAGGGCAAATAAGCAAGATCTGTCAGGAAGCTAAGATACAATGGCCACAGGCCTTGCCGATAGCTTTATGACGAATCAGAATAAAACCCAGAAGTGGAATGTCTGTAAGCCCTTTTGAGATTATGTATGGAAAACCTTATGAATCCCCTGAGCCAAATCCAAGTATGCATATTGGTGGTAAACAAGATGTTTATAATTATGTTTTATCTCTTGGCAAAACCTTAGCTCGACTACGCAGCGTCCTGGTGTGGAACCGACCTTTGTCTCTGGAAAATCCTGTGCATGATGTCCAACCAGGGGATACAGTGTATATTAAGAATTGGAATGAA